>JAUZNK010005183.1:3450-26198 GCA_035046665.1 Euphysa ruthae
TTGTTTTTTCAAAAAAGTTGTTCCTTGTTGTTTTTTCAAAAAAGTTGTTCCTTGTTGTTTTTTCAAAAAAGTTGTTCCTTGTTGTTTTTTCAAAAAAGTTGTTCTTTGTTGTTTTTTCAAAAAAGTTGTTCTTTGTTGTTTTTTCCAAAAAGTTGTTCCTTGTTGTTTTTTCCAAAAAGTTGTTCCTTGTTGTTTTTTCAAAAAAGTTGTTCGTTGTTGTTTTTTCCAAAAATTTTTACTTGATGAAGTCTTATCTAAAATAAATAAAATAAAACGTTTACTAAGAGTGAAATTTGTATTCATTAATGTAAATGCAGTGAATTCAAGTAAGCATTATCAAGTTGATTTACTGCACAATGCCATTCCTATGGTATGATGTGATGTACCAAATGATTTGATAAGTTGTTCTTCACCGTTAGTCATGTAATGTATCGAACTATCTTTGAAAGATTTTGGAGTTTCGCATGAAACATCTGTGTAGAAAAGCAGGTTGAATGAACCTAAATACAGTCAAAAGTGATTTATTAAACTTTCAATTTTAATTAACAACTTACCTCTTATAAGCAAAACCTGAAATAAGTTGTTAAGTAACAACTACTCCCTAAAAAGTTAAAAAGCCACATAGGTTCCTGATTTAAACAATTCCCAAGAATCAAAAGAACAACTTTTGGCTTTTTGGATTTTTTTTATCAAAATAAATAATGTCCATTAATCCCTTAAATACAAGACCAACTTGCATATAAACTTCCAAATCTCTTTTAATGTTTGTGTTGAATCTTCCAATGTCCCTTAAATCCATGAAAAACATGGAAAAAGTGGTGCTAAATATAAATATTAGTAATTGAGGATACTCAATAAAACATTTTCTGCTCTAGAGGATAACACTATTTTCCTCTGTTATAAAAATTCATCGTAATATCGTAACAACAGTAGTATGCAAATTCCACGATAGCTTTTCATAACGTATTTTTGGAAAAGTATATTTTTAGCATTTATATTGTGATAAAGATATATTTTAATTTTAATATTTTATTTAAAACAAACAAGGAAAAAGAAAAAGAAAAAAGGAATCTAAAAATATGAAAATATTGATAGACATAAAAATGATTATATTTCTGAGCAGAGATAACCTTTTGTCTTTTTCACGAATCAGCAAAACGACTTGAGATTTGCTAGGGTTTAAGTCAATGATTATTTTAGATATATCTAAGACAAAAAATTGATGACCAATTATTTCAATTATTCAAAATTCATTAGATTGCTTTTATTATCTAAAATGGTGCATTGCAATGAAAAAAAATCATTTGAAAAAAGATGCTTTTTCCTTCAAATTGGCTATCAACAAATAATTAACAAGTAAAGGAGGGTATGAAATGATTCTTTACCTCTAGAACTTTACAAGAAGTAAAATCCATAAAGATATTAAGCAAATGTTCTACCAGAAGAAAAACTACCAATGTTTTGTTTTATCAGGTTGATTTACTCAGCATAAATTATTGAATGATGATATAATAAGTATTAGATTACCTGGGGTAAACTCTACTTAAAAGGATATATTAATTTTTCAGGATGCTTAAAAAATATACTTTTGTAAAAAACTGTACTTATGTAGTTCTCAGAAGATATACCGTTGTAAAAAACTGTGTGAATGTAATCCTCACAAAAATAACATTGTAAAACTGTGTGGGTATAATCCTCAGAAAATATAATGTTGTAAAAAAACTTTGTGAATGTTATCCTCAGAAAAGAATTATTTTCCGTATTGTTTTAACCGTTTTGATAAAAATTTGAAAAAACCTGCTCTAATAGTCAAAGTTACCACAGAAGCCAGTACAAGGAAAAATCATCTAAACATTTCAGACCAGGCATCAGTTTAATTATGGTTGAGTTAACAGAATTCATTTGAAATGGTATGACGAAGTTATAAGTTTGCTGTTTAAACATTGCATGATAGTTGTTCTAATTCAATACTATTTTATTCAAAATAATTTCAGGAAAAACTTATTATAAAGCTTACAGGGTTCTTCAAATGGTAGTAGTAATGTTACAATTGAATCTATTTGTCCCTTTATGTAATCTTCAGTCTCTAAGATTTTCGCTTCATCTGAAGAAGTAGATTTACTAAACGAGTAAAGTATAGGTTCTTACAAAAATATGACCACATATAAAACACCATTTTTCAAAAGAAAAAGCATGTACACAAAAGAAATACGATCAACTTTTTAAAAGCCTCTCAGGAAAATTATTTTTAGGTAAAATTTGGATAATAATCACATAGTAACTTAATGAAATTTCCTTTTCTTTTCAATACTTTATAATTTACAGACCAGATTTGTGAAATAATGATGCTATAAAGGCAAAGTTTCTTACAAAGTCAAAATTTTGTAAAGTTTTTCTAAAAGATAACATTTATTCAAATTTTGCAAAAGATTTTAAAATGGATAGTTTTTAAATTTATCCACCTGACATTTTATTATTTACAGAGCATCTGTTCAATCTACCTATTATAATTCTATATACACTGCTTTTTCTATAAATAACTAAGGTTAAAACTCAGTACTTATGAAACTGGCAATTTCAGGGCTCAAAATTTCTTAGCAGCTTTTAAAATAATTTGTTAGAACTATGATAGTTTGGGAATGGAAATTCTTGTATAAACTAGATAAATGAATATAAGGTTTCCACTTCTGGATTTCATATATTATAGTTTGCTAAAACATGTTATATTTTAAATAGGAAGTGGTTGCCAACTAAGGCTAATGACCACTCAATTACCAAATTTACTGACCGCACCAGACACCAAACTGGTATTTGCAATATTCCATGATAAACATACTATGAAAGTTGACAGTTAAGCAATATGGGAGTAGTTAAGGTAAGTGCACATTTTGATCGCACTTTATGAAAAAACAATAGGGATTAAATTATAAAGAAATTAGATTAAAATAAAAACAGCTATTTTACCGTATCTTTATCTATATCTCATTACTAGCAGAAAATCCAACTACAGATAAGCTTATAAAATTATGTTACATTACCTGAGCCTATCTGAAGAGGAATAAAATATAATTAGTATGTTAGAATAAGAAAGTGGAATTAACATTTGTTAATTATAGAACACATTTTTCTACGTAAAAATTTTGCTTCAGATGAAGAATACTTAATTAAAAATTAAGTATTCCATAACTTAAGTAAGAGTCATCCATTTGATGGTAATTTTGTCAAAAAAGATGTTTTAATTTTTAATAAAGGGAAAATTTAATATAAAAATTTAGACTTTATGCATTGAACTACTTCAATACCCAATTTCTCTCTATGAAACTGACTCTGTAATAAACCCCCTTTATATATAACGAAAAAAGCCCCTCCAGTGAACTAGCCTCGCAAGTAACTTTTTCAAATTTTATAAAAAACCACATTCTACTATTTTTAGTAAACATTAGCATTTCAACAGAATGTGAATTGCATTTGCCACCCAAATATTAACTTCGTACCAGCTTAAAAAGATAATGCTTTGAAAAAGTATCAAAGAAATTCACTGGCTTTAAGAATAACAACCACCTTTTAAAGGGGATTTGGAGACAAGCGTAGTGGATATGTGTACAGCCGTAATAATAGAGGTGAATTTTAAGGTTTCTTTCTAAGCTATCTTTCGGGATCTTTCGGGCAGCCAAAAAAAGAAATTTTAAATTTGCTTATAACTAAGCACCTATCATCTTTTTTATTAATGTTGAATTGCCACCGTTCCATTACATCTCCTTCCATAACTGTGGTAATAACCAGAACAACGCGTTGTAAAGCATTCACTGATAACCAAGCTAAAAATAATATATCCAAAGTGTCAGAAGCAAATTTTCTTGGAAAAATTAGATGTTATAGAAATCAAAGAAAAGTGTAAAATTTTTAGCACTTAAAAAACGATGACTAAGCACATATTATAGCAATTCACTTATTATTATTATTATTATTGAGGCACTACTACTCAAAAGTTTAGATGTACGGGAATTTAAAGGGGTCAGCTGTAAGATGTAAGTATTTTAGTATTAATTTTGAAAGTGTATTAATCAACGGTTAAAGCCTGAAATGTGCATTTTTATCTAAAAAATTTTAAATTATCGTTCTGAAAAAGAAATTTATCTTTATTTCATTCAGAATTGTATAGATGGCTTTTGAAGTGAGACTTGATTTCTGTAAAAGTCAAATAAACTGCTATTATGCCACATCTTAACACCAAAGTCTCAAAAAATCTCAAAATGGAATTTGAAATTTTTTCCATAGCAATCCAATTTTGTTTGAATATTATATCAGTATCATAGCAGTAGAAATATAACTGCCAGTTTTAAATCGTGACTTCATTTTATAAAATCAGCCAATGCAATGTTTATCACAAATTCATTAAATTCCTTATTACCTGAAATTTTTAACAAACGGTTATAAATTTAGTTGGTCTGATTTAATTCCTATCCATAAGAAATACATCACTAAGTCTTATGCTAATAAAAATATTATGTTTTATTACTTATGTTTTAAAAATATTTCCGAACATCTAGTTTAAAAAACCCAAGCAAAGAATAAATAAAATATAAACTCCCATTTGATGAGGTTTTAGAAATCGCTGTAGAACAAATCATGCTTTTTTTAACTTTTAATAACAGATAAAGTGAAGTATCTATGTTGCTCTTTTTAATTTAATTCATCAGGGCTTAATAAAAGTCACAAGATCCGATTTAACAGCATTACAGACGTGCTTTGGGTTTCTGTCTTTTATTTTGTGGCGTTAGTTTATAATCTTAACTAATTGTTAGTAATTCGATCACAGTAGTTATTCCCATACTAATTCATATCAACAACAAAAAATATTAAAATCAACATAAAGAACCTATTTCCCAAGCCCCTTTCTCACTATTATTAAAAAAATAATAAAAACGATCACCTAGAAACATTTTGCAACTCTAAAGGATCTTCTGACGAGGAATTTTGATGCCCTCTTTAATATTAGAAAATGAAAAAGCAGCTTTTATTCCAATATAAAAGCAATGTCATTTCACCGCTGAAAAGATGATTTTTTATAAACAAACATTTCGTATAAAAATTTTGGGTTGCAAGAGTTGCAAATTTAGTCAAAAATTTACAAATATTTTTTGTGATTGATTATACAGGCTCTAGCCCTTTTTCTTGAATTTTTGTTTTAAATCTGCTTAATAGTGTTTTTCAACATTATATATAATGAGCCCGAGAAAAGTGATAAAACCAGTATTTTTTTGAAAAAATGAAACCTTTCCTTTTGCCAACAGAAAGCATGTTTAAGAAGCATTGTATTTCTAGAGAATGAGAAATTTTTAATATGTGCCCAAATTTCAAATGTCTGGCAAAGTAAATTAACCTCATAACAGTACTTGCGAGGTCAATCAACCTCATAAATGTACTTGTGAGGTCAATTAACCTTATAACAGTACTTGCGACGTCAATCAACAGTAACTAGAGACGTTGGTGTTAAATAGAAGAGAGAAATGGAGTGGTTAAAAGAAAGGTGGCGTGAATCAAGGTGAAATTTTCCTTGTATGCAATCTTGCTTTTAATTTGCTAAAAATTTAAATAATTTAAAGTATAATGAATATACCTAAAACTTTTGACTAAGTAGGACGCAATAAAGTTGTAACAAATTGTATCACAGAATATTTTGTTATTTTAAAATTTAATAATAGAAAGAAGTGTTCAGAAAATATTTTTGATTTTAGGATGTTAATCAAGGTGATGTTATTCAAAGGGGCAACAAAAAGTAAAGGGGTTTTAACTATAGGATTTATAGTAGAGAAAATTTGGAGAAAATCACAGGACATATTCAAACCAATTAGAGGCAAATAAACAGGGAAGTGAAATTATCAGTCTCAAAGTGTGTGAATCCACTATAATGGAGAAAAAAAATATGCAATGTCTGTAAGTGGAAACAAAGAAAAAATCCAAAAGTAGTATCAAATATTTATTACTTTTTAACTGTTTTGAACATTGATCCATATAATTAGAAATTTCAGGAATATTTATTATTTTTCGCGTCATTCCATACAAATTCTTTTGTACAAAGTTTTCTTCTGGGTAGACACCTCGTTCATAGAGAATCCTAAAATAAAAAAACAAGTAAACCTACAATTTGTTGCCTGGTAAAATTTATAAATATTTAAAACTGATTTTAACCGGTTTCTTCAAATTTATGAAATTGATCAAAAATGTGAAAATTTTAATAAAGGGATTCCAAGGCAATTTGACATGTTGGTCTTTATTTAAAAAGTTGTTTAAATAACGAAGAATGCTTTTTATTTCATCACACCAGCAAAAACGGTACTCAAGTGAAAAGTAGTTGAAGTTTTGAGGTATGATTTAAAAACAAGCCTTGTGATGAATTCAGTGACTTATGCCACATTTAGGACATCACATTTTCATCTATATCTTCAGAAGTAACAGTACTTTTTAAATAATCTTTGGTGAGGTGATAGATCTCTATGTCTTTAACAATTATGCAAAAAAACTAGAATTTTTGACAGGTAGCTAGTTCCAGTCTCTTTTAGTTTTTCGGAACATTCGGAATACCTTTATTTTGTTTTTCGTTTTCAAAGAAAATTCACATGCAAATCTGTCATGTTACAGCAATCTGCTCAAAAAATTTCAAGGTTATTTGAGAATTCAAACTGAATTTATTGTCAATGAATTAAGAACATAAAAGAGTTTGGAACTAGCCACCAATCAGCGATAAAACTACAAATTTTGTACAGAATCAATAAAAACATAAACATCTATAACCCTACCAAATTGTAAATGCCTTTGCAGATATAGTGATGCCCTAAATGTGCCATACGTCACTGTGGTGTCATCAATAGGCCTGTTCTACACCACAGCCCAAAAATTATTATAACAGCATAAACTTTTTTGCTGAAATAAAAACTCCTTAAATAGAGACCAACATGCCAAAGTACCTTGGAGCATCTTTAAGGGCCTGTTACTTTAGATTTAATTAATGTTTTGGAAAATCATACGCCAAAATGGCCCTGATAAGTTAACAACTTATTTCCTATTATAAAAATAGCGCCAATGCAAACATAATATTTATTCTAAAAATCATATTTATCAGGACCGAATACACTCAACACTAACCTTTTCCTTATTATGTATATGAGATTAACAAAATGGATTCCTCTATTAGAGATATCAAAAACGAGTTTCAGCAGATGATTGTCTGGTGGTTCAAACCAGTGATTTTACAAAATGGAAAAATTTAATCTATAAACATTTCATTGTACTATAGCAAGAAGACCAAGGAATGAAAGAAAAAATCAAAGCGATGTAAACATTCAGCTAAGAGAATATGTCTGAAGACTGAAAATCAGTCAAAACACAATGCGTTGAAAAGTTAAACATAATGGTACATAAATTTACGTCAGAACTGGCTATTTTGAAAAACAAATCAAAAATTTTGGCTAAACTCTAACTATTAAATGAAATATTCACCAATAAAAATCAATTATGAAGTAAATTTCAAGCTCATTTTTTCTAAAAAAAAAGTATTGCCACACACTTAAATTTTTTTTCTTAATATATTTAAGCAGGCTAAAACAACCTCAATGAAGGTTTTTCTCAAGATTTAATGGTTCTAGATTGTATTAAGTTATTTATTTATTTATTTACAATCTAAAATTAATGTAATACCAGATTTCAAACCTTAAATTTGAAAAACATCATACTTTTTTAGAAAGAAAAATACGAGCAAAGGAACACTTTATTTCCAAATATTTATCTTGAAAGAATAATAATATTAAAACTTACTTATTAACAGCAAAATCTAAAGAGAAAGAAAGGCATTAAAAACATTTGATATGTTTCATATCTTCTTCAAGCATGATATAATGTAAAGGGTGTGCCAAAATTCTGACTTATATACTAATTAAAATCCTTTGGGAAAAATTGAAAATTCTATAGGTTAAAAATACCCACTTGCAAAATGTTGAACATGATTGGCTACTAAAAATTATTAAAATATCATTTAAAAATTACGTAGTAATATATTGTTGTTGCTAAACAACATAGTGACAGCAACATAACTAAATTTCAAATCTCCCTTTTAAAACAACACAAGCAATTTTTGGCTATGACATTACATTTATAATTAGATTGCTATTTCCCCCTGAGGGTAAAACGCACTATTGATATTGTAAGTATTATATACCTATTAAGCATGTATACTACCAAGTGTATCAAACTTAAGTGAGCATCCAGGAAAGATAACGCAGCAAGGTGTAAACAATGTCCCCCAATACAATTAAGTAATGTAATAGTGATTAAACCATGATAGGTCCTAATATTTACCTTAATACAAACCTGGTGGACAGATAATACCCATAATCAAATGTCACATCACGTTCATTAATGGGCAGCAAAAGAATTAAGCTTTTACTGCCAGAATAACTGTCGCCTATGCAAAGTATTAAAGTCCTGGAATTATATTTAATGATTTAAATTTATGTAAAAAAAAAAAACTATGTAAAAAAAGGTTTTCTCAAGTATTACTTTTACAGAAATTCCATTCCAAAATTGCTTGGAAAACCAGCAAATATAACATAACAATACTTACTTATGTATCTTATGACAGCATCTGAGGAACCCAAGATCTCCATTGTCTGAGCCATGTTTATTCAGGTAAATCTATAAGGAAGTTTCCAAGTTGCCATGGGTAATGTGTATTGAAAAGATTTCTTTTTTCAATAATAATATTTTCTTATGATGCTAATTATTCATTCAATTATTCAAGCAGCCCTATTAATTATTTGAAAATGACTTATTATCATACTATAAAACATTAATTAAAAAAATTTTATCAAAGTGTTTGTGTAATAAAAAAAAGCACATAACGAGCTAATTTAAAATCATCAATGACATGCTTATAGAAACAGACAGTATGAGAGATACAAAAGGCTGCTGTTGTTTAAACAGGGACGCATATACATAGTAAAATGATTTATTGTTGCGTCCTTTAAAAAATTTTGTTTCAGTTTATGGGAAGCTTATTCATGATGAAAACTTTTGTAGTGAAAAATTCCATAAAGAGACTACCCAGGTAGTACTCCATTAAAAGACTACTCAGGGAATATTCCATAATGAGGCTATCCAGAGAGTATTCCATAGAGACTACACAGAGAGTATTCCATAGTAGTATATAGCAAAAATACTAAATTAAATAATTTAAAAAAATCAAAAAATATTTCTAACTTTTAAATGATGAAGAAAAAAAAGAAAACAAAGTCTTCTACGATTTACATACATTAAAAACTCCGCAAATAAATATACAAATTAAAATAAATATTTACAACTAAAAATCAAAATATAAAAGATCAAAATAGTCGAAAAACAGTTATAACTTTATGAAACCAACTCATGATATTATTTTTTAATAAACTAGTAGCCAAACAACTAAACAAAATTTAACACCACTGGTTGGATTGTAAATAAAAAAGGATGGCCTAATTCAACAAAAAACTATATGGTATTATAGAGTTTAAAATACATGATGGTTAATAATGTACAAATAGAACAAAACTGCTGGTCATCGTAACTTATCAACTTTTTTCAGACCTAAAGCATTTTTAACTCGGGGAATAAAAATCTAAATGATCTAATTAAACAATTATGGTATTGAAAAACCTCAATTGGAGTAGCAAAACCTGTTTTTCTATTAAAAGAACCATTTTTCTATTTATTAAATAAAAATCGTAATTTTCTCAAATTAATCTTTCTATGACTCTTAGCTGATCTAAATCAAAAAATTTTTTTGGCCTACTTATGTATTATAAATATGTCTTGTATTTTATGATAATTATGACTATATATATAACTTTGTTAAGAGAAAAAAAAATTATTATTGAGAAAAAAAAATTATTATTGAGAAAAAAAAATTATTATCTAAAATTGTTTTATTATTAGTTTTTGATTTTTAAAATGAAAATTTTTAAAATTAAAATGAAAAGACAAAATTGACTTTTAAGACAAAAACAACTTTTACACTTTATAACCCAATTCCTGGTTTACCGTTACCTTTTGGGCCAATTCATAGTATTAATGGTAGACACCCTGATATTTTCTAGACAAAATCTCAGAGCCTTTTTCAGTCTCATCGAAAGAAATATATATTTCAATCGTCTTTAAGAAAGGAAGGTGTTCACATTACTTCACTTAAATGAGAAATACTGAACTTTCTCAAAAGGGGTTATATCTGAATAAGAAATACTCAATCTTCTAGATACTTTACAAAGTTTACAATAAAAGAAAGCTAAAAATAATAAATATGTGTTAAAAAAAATATTGATTGTTTATTCAAATGTTTTCACCTTCTTGGAATGAAAATCCTCAGTATGGCATACATCATACAGTTTCCTCTTTAACACAACATTATCCAGATCTTTAGAAATAGGGTTTTCCACAAACGTAATATCTGTACCAGTACTAAATACAGGTTGGGTGGATAGTAACTGATTTTGAATATAAGCCATTTTCTCTGTAAGGATTGTGTACTCCCATGGTTGCATAATTTTATTATGTTTTTTCTTAACTAAAAATAACTTAAATTATTCCACTATTCAAAACATTTTTTAATAATGATTTTTTGTGCATAAAATTACTGAAAAAATTTTAGTGAATAAAATATTCGTAAGTTTTACAGGCTTAAGCAAAAGCCCTCAAAAGAACAGTAGTGGATTAAAGAAGTGGTCATTTTTTAATAAGTTTTTATGAGCGAAAATTATATTTTTCATAATTTATAAATTATTATTTACATTTATTTATGGAATACCATAGAAAAAAAGCTTAGATCTTGTTTACATTGTGACCCAACGAGAAAAGAGTTATGGGTTATATTGCTGCAAAAAAAAAGCTAATTAGAAAATGCAAAATAGCAAATATAATATTTCTTTTATTGCAAAATATGTATACTACTCAATTTCTTTTTTATTCTTTATACTGAAATTCATTTGGTGAAGGAATTTTGTTTTCTTCTTAGGGAAAAGAGCAAATCTAATCCGTTCCAATCTCATTTAAAAAAAATTCTACAAGTCTAATAATTTTTCAGGGATAGTCTTAGTACTGAAAATAAATAAATTTTGTTATCATAGTTTAGCAAGTTTATAGTTTGAAAGATGGTTTATATAAAAATTAGAAATAAAACCATGGCTTGAAAAAGCTTTTAAAATAAAAAGATTTTCTATAAAAAAGGGGGGATATTTCTACAAATTTGAATGATTTTAACTGATAAGCATATTTAGAAAAATTTAAAAATATAAAACAGAAAATTTTACAGATAAATATGGCAATAACATTCAAATATTGATAAATTCAATATTCATCATAGGACATAAAAAAGCAAGTGATATTTTAAATTTAAAATAAATGTTAGCATAGATTTAGATACATTTAAATAGGAGAAAAAAGAAAAAAAGAAACAGTTTCTTAAAAAAAAAAGAAGAAAAAAGGGATACTTGAACCCAGTTCCCAATATTTTCTGCAAAAATTCAAAATTTTAAATTAGAGTGTATCCCAAACTCTATAAATTCTGGTGTGCCTCAAGGTTCTGTTATGGCACCTACTCTTTTTTATTTTTCAGCAAACAATGCTTTTGATAAGGCTGAAAAAGCAGCTGATTTGGAAGATAATCTTCGTACTGTTGTTGAATGGTGTAAGAAATGGTTGGTATCATACGATTCTCCACAAACCGCTTTAAGGAACCTTTTAATTCCATATGTGTTGATGAATGCTAGTGAACTCACTGAATCTACGCAAATTCGATTGCTAGGCTTTACATTCTCCAATAACTTTTCTTGGAATTCTTACAATGAATAAATTGCAAAATCAGCTGCCATGAAGGTTAGATCTCTATTCCAGTTGAGGCACTTTCTACCGTGCGAGAGTGTACTTAATATATATGAGGCAACCATTTGATCATGTCTTGAACATTGTAGCCATCTTTGAAGGCTTTCATTGGCCACTCATCTTTTAACGGTACAGATCCATAAATTTCACAAAAGCTTTTATTCATCAAGTTTCTTCCCAAGTACTGTTCGCATGTGGAATTCTCTGCCTTCTAATTGGTTTCCTTCAAATTATGATCTCAAATCCTTTAAATCTAATGTTAACCAATATCTTTTTCAGTTTGCGTAAGGCCTGCTTTGTCTTTATCTCTTGCTTTAGCTTTCTATCTAGTAGTAGCTTTTAGCCTTGTGGAAAGCAACTGATTGAAAAAAAAAAAAAATTGACCAAAGATATAAAATATTTCAGTATGCTACACAATATTTAATTCATGTAAAATGTTTTAAGATATATATAAAATATGAAAATCAAAGTTGCATAAATATATTAAAAATAGTATGTGCATGTGTACAATATTTTTTAACAAGCTATAAATATCAGCAGAATATAACATATACTGAGAACAGGGAACAAGAAATGCAGGAGGTATACAAATGGGTAATAAAATGTTCTCTCTGAATCACATCTCTGATTCCATGCAAAAAATGGTTGCAAAAATTAATTTAGAAGAATTTTTTCCTGAAAAAATTATCATATTTAAGACCATTAACAAAAAACAAACACATTTTCAAAAAAAAAAAAAAAAAACTGAAAAAAAGTTGCTTTTAAGCTTAAAATGACAATATAACGGCTCAGCGGCTACCAATGAATAAATTTTAATCAAAAATCCTCATTTTTCAACCCATTTACGCAAAGCACTTTATAGAAATTTCACAAAAAAAAACTAACAGATGGTAATCGAGAAAGAGAATTAGCGGGTGGATGGACAGCCTTGGGTTAAATTTTTCAGGGAGTATAAAAACAAAACTAATAATTAACAAACCTGTGAAACATAGAAAATCTAATTCTACTCAACGCACATGTGTCAAGAATTTTATTCAGGCATATCCATGACAGAAAAAGCAAGAATTTTCTAGACACCTAACTATTAATTTTTCCCTTACCATCTTAAAACTATATAAAAATTTTTATAAAAAAAGATTAAAGAATAATAACATAATAAATGTGAAGGACTTGAGTGCATTTAAAGGACTCAGCTAGCTTTTCTAGAAATCCAAAAGAGGGTAATCTTAATCTCGCTATTTGAAATATTAAGTGTTCTTAAACAATTATTATAAGACCAGGTACGCCAGACATCATATAGTTAATAAATATAAATCATGTTGAAAAAATTTTCAAACTCAGAAATAAAAAAAAAAAAATTATATTACAAAAAATTTGCTTGATGAGATAAGTTTAAAGTAAGCTCATTGGTCTATTTAGTTAAAAAGAATTTTAAAATAAGATCTGGCATAAATTTATATTAATTTCTAGCTTAATTCAATTATGAAGGTGGAGGGAAAGGTACAACTTTTCTTAAACTAAGAAAGCATCCTTTTGGTACAGCCCCTTCTTGAGGAAGTAACGCAAGGAATACAGGTGTATCTGCACCTTGTTCAGGTGTTAACAAATTGGCATACTTCCCGCCTGTCATATCGGTGGCAACAAATCCAGGACAACATAGTTAACAGCAATATTTTTTTTTGGATTTTTATCAAATTCATTTTGCTGTAACTTAGTCTGTATAGTTACACCTAGCTTTGACATCGCAAGGGCACTTTTAGTCCAACCATTTTCTTCAACTTTATCAATTTGCGCATGCTCAACAAATTCACTGAGCAAAGCCTTCAAACCTGAATAAAAATTATTCCAAATTAAGAAATAATAGGTAAATTCTTAAAATTATCATAAGACCTAAAATAAATCTGGAATACTTGATAAATGCATTCATTCACATTTTCTAAATATCACATAGTCTTCTAGTAAAGAAAAACAATGTAAATTTCTATTCAAGAAAATTACATGACATGCATTTTTATATAGTTTTGTAACAAATTTTTGCTTGTTTTTTGTTCCCAGTCCCTATCATAAAAATACCAAATTAAACTAAAAAGTTTTCAAATAAGTTAAGAAAATTGACATTTCAAATAAAATTTAACACTTTTTAGATCATCGTAAGAACCTGATACAATGCTCATAATGACAAATGACGTCCCAAATTTTGGCAAAACTGTTATTTCCAGAGTACAATTTTGTAATAAAACTTCAATTTTAAACTTTTTTAGATGTGGACTGCAGGGATTAAAATTTTCACTAGTTGGCCATATATGGTCATCATATAGTCTATTCTTTTAAATTTGATAAAATGAAAAAAATCTCATATTTTTGTCAACAAACAAATTTGGTCATATTCTAGTTGAATATCCAATATTCTGCCAACTTTGGTTAAAATACACGTATATATTAGACAAAACTTGTAGATTTACCACTTATAACCAATTTTAATAATGAAATTTTTTCATTACCAGAAAAATATTTTTGTAGTGAAGTAAAAAACAGGTTTGTTTCTTCTAAGAACTCAATTGATACACAAGCATAAGGTGAACCACATTAGATCCGATGACGAAATTATAATTTGGCATACAAAACTAAATTTTGAATATTTCAAGACAAGCTTAAACAATTTACATCCTGCTATAAAATAAATCTTTGAAAAAGCTACAATAAAAAAAACTTAATGACACAGATTATGTAAAGACAATCGACTCCTTAGACATGTTTATCTTTCTTCATGAATACAATGCAATCAAAACTGATATTCAACATCATAAAGACACAAATTCACACCATTGTTTTCCATGATAGCTTCCACCCTGAACACATAAAAGTTCCATTTAATCTTGCCAAAAGAATAATAAAACTTAGCTAATTACCTGTAAAATACCATTGATATAATGAGCAAAAATAATTTTATCACAACATCAACCCAAAAACCGTTTACACTCATTGAATGAAGAAAAGTTCACTTCAACAAACAAGACAGATTGGACAGAACTGGACAGATTGGTTCTCACAAATTTAATGATATTTGCTGTAAAATTTGCAAACTCTATCTTCAAACTGAAAAGTTTATCAAATTATATGAATATTATTTAAATATTTACATTCTTTCAAGAAGACTGCTGGCAAAGGTAATCTTACCGAGAAAATTGGTTACTCATTGGTTATTGCATTGTATTGTATTGTATTATATTGTTTGTTTGCCCCTTCTCTTATTAGTTCCAAACAATTCAAAAACAAAAAAAGCTAGAAATTAGACTAAATTGCCAATAGCTGTGTTCTATGCAAACCACAAACACACACACACACACACACACAAGCACAATTACATTGAATACAGAATAAACAAAAAAGCTTTTAAAAGATCCCTTGATTTAAGCTGCTACTTACATATTTCCAAAAGATTAAAAAAAAAAATCTTTTTTAAAAAGATTAAGATTAAGATATCGAGAGCTTTTGAAAAAAGTCCTTTAAAGTAGTATGATGTTCTATATAGTATTGACCCATTTTATTTTCAAACTTAGACATACACTGCCAGAAATAAAATTTTCTAACAAGACACAAAAAAATATTTATAACCAAAATAATCAATAATAACTTTTTCTAAGTAATATCATACAAAATTTTGCCAGAAATGGAGCATAACCTAGTGAATATAATTTTAAAACATAACATTTAAAAAGATTGAAATTTTTTGAGGACCCGGGATCCGGAATGCCTTTAAAACATTTTTGTAAACCTATTTTTAAGCCTAAAATGCCCATATATGGACATATTAGGATTCAGTACTGAAATAAAAAAATTATCATTATTTTGTATTTATGAACAATTTCAGAAACAATTTCTGATAAAAAGTTGTTAAGGATTGAAGGACAAATTTAAAACCGATTAAAAAGTCATGTTATAGAATATTTTAGGTGTATACAAAAATGCAAAAGCCCAAATTAGAAACATTCATTTATGCCTTTCTGCCACTAAAATATTGCTAAAGAAAAATTTCTCACCATCTATAGTCAGGTCACCATTAGAAAATTGTAACTTCCTATTATCAGATAACTTTCTAAACGCATGTTCACTTAGTGAGCCTGAAACATGAACAACTCTTCCATTGGTTTTTAAGATTGGAAACAATGCATCACACACAGCAATCGTTCCAAAGAAATTCACACCCACAGTGACCTTGGCTTGTTCTGAAAATGGTGTCGTACTTGACCCAAAAGCTACCCCAGCATTGTTTACAAGCACATCTAAACCACCATGTTTTTCTAGTAAATAATCACGCAAACTATCTATACTTGATTGATCTGATATGTCAAGACTGTGATACTCAGCTTTTAAATTGGACAACCTCAAATCTTCAACAGCTTTCTGTCCAAGTTCAACATTACGTGAAGTTAAATAGACAATTTTTTCTTGTTTATCTTGTAGAAGAAGTTTAACAATTGCTTTACCAATTCCTTTATTAGAGCCAGTCACAACAAACACACGTGGGGAAGACATTTTTATTAAAACTAAAAAGTATAATAAAATAACACCCTAAACTATTTAAACTATGGAAAGCATTTTAAATTTGACTTTGGTCGATTTATTAATCCTCAATCAAAATTAAAATGTAAAAACAATATAATGATAGAAAATAAAAAGATGGTTACAAACTTAGAACAGGAATAGTAAAATAAAAGCCTTGACCTTTTTTACATCGGAATTCTAACAATGTTTACATTGTGGCCTGAAATGGGTTGACAAACAGTTTTAGGGTAAATAAAACTACTGCATGACATTTTGATGACATCTTTCTTGTTTAAATAAATCAATCGTTCCTTATATAGTTAATTGATTTATAAAAAGCAATGAGAAATAATATGAAATATATGCACTGCATATTTCATTTATAATAAAAAACTTTCAAATAAACAAATATATACAAATCAATTCAAAATGTGTCATGGGAGGAAACAAAACTCTGCGTTGAAAACTAGATAAGCGGATAAGCGAGTAATATGTAATGAAATATATGCATTTTATATTCTACGTTCTTTTTTGGCCATCCAAAAATTTTACTACTTGTTGCCTCATTTATCCTTGACGCATCTTATATACAAAGCATTAATGAGTTTGAAAAGGAGAGAAACAGATACTTAGTGGCTAATGGACCATGAACACCTTCAACTATAGCAAAAAGGCTGAAAAGTCAATAAAAAATTGATATCAGACTAAACTTAAGAAATGATAAAGTATATTGTGCCTCTATATAAACAATAAATGATGAAGCTCACATATACAAACAAATAAATACATAAACTTCAAAATTCTATGCAAAAAAATTTTGAATAAATGGTCAAAACAAAGTAAAAAAAAAAACATCTATAGTGTTGATTCAGAACCAGCTAAGGTACGTAATAGTCTTTTCTGAGTAATGGACACTTTGGGTAACATTATCAATGTATTAATTCCAATCAAAAAATGTAACTTCGAGACAGAATTGAAAACCTAAACATAATGGTGGGGTTGGTTAGCACAAATCATTAACAATCTGAAAAGAGGTTAGCTATCCTTAGAGCTCTTTGGATATGAAAGCCTCTAAAAGTAGAACTTAGGTAAATTTTCAAGCTATAAAATAGCAAAAAACCACTCTTAATTGTTGAAAGTTTTTGAAAGTATCTCATTGCTGTAATAACAGTGCCTGAATCCATAGAGAAAGAATTTTTTAGGCCAAAGACATGCACATATTTCAGATGGAGACAAAATTATAATACACAGACGTTTCAAATTAACTTCTTGGCAAGATCATGTAGTGCTGGAGGTGCACAAAACATAACATTCCCTCGTAGTTTGTCAAAAATAGATAAGTTTGCTTTCAAAATTTTCTTAAAAGAAATTCCTACTAAACCTAAATTTTTTCCAACAACATGAACTGATTATTTCCAAACAGGCTCTAAAGTGAGCAATACAGGTAGCACTTACCAAAAAACATCATGAGGCCACAAAGCCTCATGATGTTTTTGAATAAATGATGTTCATGAATAGTTATTTCCAATAAGAAAGACAACAAAATTAGAAAAAAAACCAATAAAGAGATAAAATCCAAGCTAATCAAATAAACTAAAGGAAACAGACCCCAAAAAGAGCAAATTTTCTAAACAGATGTTACGGCCATAAAAAAGGGGTGAAGAAGTTAAATCAGAAAAATAACTTAACTATTATTTCCTAAAAAATTCCTTTTATGTCTTAAGGTTTGTCCAACCGCGACATTACATTGCATTAATAAAAAATATTTGCAGACTAACCCTCCAGAGAGAAAATTCAATTCACAAATGAGGTCTATTTAAAATTTTTAAAAAATCGTTATTAGTATCTAAGTTTTGAGGAGTTATGATTTTAGTCCAAATTTTGTTTTTGACAATGCCAGCCTTTGGGCACGAGCATGTCAAATATGTCCATTCAAAAAAACAAATAAATAGAACAAAAAATTTTTTCCCCTTTTTACAAAGAAAAAATCTGTTTCAATATTCAAATATTGAATATGAAATATTATCAAAGATAACAGAGCCTCAAAAATTTGTGAAACAGCTGTGTGATCAAATTAATATTTACACAAGTTCTCATTTAGTTTTATGACTTATTAATTTATTCAGTATAGTAAAATTTTATAAAGTGAACGTTAAAAAAGTTGTTGTTATTAAAGTGATACAATAAGATAGAAAGTTTTTGAATAGTATATAAAGAAAATATTAAGTGCCTTTTTAGGTTTAGTTTACACTGGTCTATATCTTTTTAAACTTTACTTTTGTCGTATCAAATTGATAGCACAAAATTTTTGTTAAACCTCTATGTTCTGAAGTAAATTTTGAGACAAACATTCCCTAACTGGTGAACTCAACTTTTCAAGAATAAAAACCAGAAATTAAAGTTTAAAAGATCCAGGAAATAGTAACTACAAAATGTAGACCCGAATAAACTAAATCACTGCAAATGAATGGGCAATACTACACATTGCATTGAAAATGCATTCTTAAAACATCAAAAACAATAAGGCATTGATAAAAAACATTCTGGAGGCCATCAAAGCTGCTTTTAATAGATTAGAATCTTTCTTTAATTTTACCACGCTAACATTTTCTTCTTCATGATTACGATTTTTTCTTAAATTTTATCCAGCTTTATTTGTGTTAAAAATTATTTTACTCAAAGAAAGGTGTTTTTGATTTGTACTTATTTTCTACTTTTATCTTGCCCAAATGATGCAATGATTAATTCAAATAGAACACACCTATATCAAAACCTACAATTTTTCTATATGCAATGGTTCACTGTTTAAAAGATTATGCTCATGCTCATGCTTAAACATACCTAACCATTATTAACCCTAGAACACAACTTTATCAGTAAGGAAAAATGATAATAAAGCAAATTTTTAAAATGGTAAAATGGAATTTTAAAATTGTAACCATGGTTAACTTGGCAAGGTTGTGATGAAAGTATAGTTTTTTTATCAATTTAAAAAATTTTCATTGCTTCGGTTGGGATGTTGCTTACTCAGTTTGTTGTGATTATTACAAAAATATTTAGTGGATTCTAATTCTCATATTTAGGAATCTTGAAAGGTGATCAAGTGAAGAATGATGAATTTTCATACCAACGCGTTATGCTGAATGAAAAATGTGCAGAATTTTATCATATAATTTACATTGACATCCTTATGCCATGCCTCCATTTTTCTTCTGAGAAATTTACAATTAACCAATAACAAAAAATTCTGGCTTTAGACATTAGGCCATTTAACATAATAATGTATTGAGCAGAGATTTAAATCATAGGGTAATTTAGGCATTATATGACTTATTAAGATTGTATTGAAAAAAACAGAACAAATTATACCTTGCTTTGAAATTAATTTTTAAATATTTGAAATAGATTTATATTTTTTTCAAAATAAAGACAAATTAATTAAGTTAATGAACATAAAAATAAGGAATAAATTACAATTTGGCATATCATCAATGTCATATCCAGAGTTAGTTTGGGGACACGTGTTTTGCTTGAGTTTGGGCACATAAAAATTTAAAATCATTGATTTACCATGATACTGTGGCAAACTCTGTTAAAATTAACTTCAGATAGAAAGTTTACTAACCTGAAAGTCTTACTCTTTGAGTAAAGCCTATAAATATTTTATGAAAAAATTGATAAATTTTACCATTTTAGCCAATTGCTTGGGCTCCCAAACTAGTTACAGGTATCAAAATACTCATATGGCTCAGATTATGCTTATTTATTACGCTCAACATCACAATACAGCAGGCATTCTCATTCCAATTTTTGCGAAATCAAAATTGATTTATAATTTGAGAACAAATTATAGAGTCATCAATAACACCATTATTAAGTTTCTTTTATTGCATAAAATTATCATACAAAAAATCATTAAATACGGTCCAACTATTCTGGAAAATCAAGCATTTTGGGCTATAAGTTGAGAAACAGAAATTTCCCTGACACTCAATTAGACTAGGATGTCACAGAATCATCACCACTAACGCCTTGCAAAAAGTTAGAAAAATCCTTAGAGCAAACGTTTTTACTTAATATCCAAATAATTCTTGTTTTTGGCCCATTTTGGTCATTAAAACAAGCTTTTGGGCAAACTAATATTTAGTAACACCACTACCGCATTTCTTTAGAGGCGATTTTTTTCAAGATTTAAGTCTCGTTTTTTGGCCATTTTAAGCTATTTAGCATGCAAAATCAGTTATCAGTAACACTGCACTTTATTTACGATATTACATCATTTTGAAGATATTACCTTCAGAAAAATAAAGTGTTTTTATTGGTCAAAGGCAATTTGAAAACGAGAATCATTTTGAAAATCATTCCCACTAATATCATATAAAAATTTTTTTTAAATTGTTTAAATAAAACTTTTTTTAATATTAAAGAAATTTCTCATTTTTGGTCATTTTGAGTCTTTTTAAGCTATTTTTGGCCGAGCGAGAATTTTTCTGAAAAGTCAAGCTCTGTCACACCACCCAACATATTACCATGTAACTTCGTACAGAAAATCAGAAAAATCCTTAGAGCGGTTTTGCAAGAACATAAATTCATAGGACCTTTTCCCTTTGGGCGTCCAAAAACCTCTCATATTCTCATGTCAAAAAACAGGAAAAAACAAACGCCGTTCAAAAAAAATTGTTATTACACAAGCAAATCGAAACTGATCGCAGCAGAAAATACAATAAAAAATATTACCCACGGAGAAGAGAACTACTCACTCCTATATATATCTATAGAAAATATGAAAATACCGATGTTACTAACTTAAAAAAATTTTACGTTGCAAAAGGGATGCATCAGTCATGCTGCAATGGGATTTATGATCGAAAAAAAATTAACACATCCTTAAATCAAAACTAATATAGACAATAGCAATTAATACACCAAAAGCATACCACTACCTGATTGGGAGTTTTCTATAGGGTCAACAACCAGGTAACTGCAAATTTCTGGCAGGTATAGGTATGTTTTGCCCTTCATCCCAGTTATTGCTTTATTATGGAAGTAGGGATATTTCAACTTAAAAACAGTGGGGATGAAACAAAATCTTACAAAATCTTGAACTTGAAATGAGTATGGCTATAACCTTATCGAGAGAACATTAAAATAGCACCTCCTGAAAATCTGAAAATTAAACATATGGTAGCAGGGAAAACAAAAGGCATTTCTAATATGCATCTAAACTAAACACTTTGGAAAGAAAGGGGTGGCTACAGACCCAGCAGACTTTTTCACTCAGTAAAAATTTCATACCCAGTAGAAATTAAAAGCTTAAAAACATAGCTAAGAAGTTGAAGATAGTCGACATGCACAAGGTTTTAGAAATAAAATTTCCCAACTTAATAAAAATTTTTATAATATTCGAAATGTAACTTTTCAAAAAAAATTGAAAAAAACCTGCTTTTTTAGCCGTTTTGGACATAACTACCCTACTTAAAAAAAAGCCCACCTGCTGCCGAATACATCAAAAATAATTCCCTAACAATCTAAAATTTCAGCATAATCCGAGTATAATTCTTAAAGTAAAAAAAAAGAAAACTTTCCTCCTTTTTTTGAAATAAATTGTACCCAGGTTTAGGAGATATTACCTTGAGAAAAATCAAGTTTTTTTTTTGCTCAAGGAAAATTTGAGAACGAGAATCATTCCCAGTAACATCATGTAAAAAATTTATTAATTTATAAATTGGTCGTCATTCATTAAAAAGTTAAATGAGCTTTTATACAAATGTTAGTTTAACTTCTCGCACAACTCCACTAAGATGATGGAGGGAAAGAGAAAACTTTTCTAAGCTTATGAAAGCATCCCTTTGGTACAGTCCCTTCTCTAGGAAGCAGTGCAAGAAAAGTAGGTGTATCTGCACCCTGTTCAGGGGTTAACATGTTGGCATAATTTCCGCCAGTCATATCAGTGTCAACAAGCCCAGGACAACAAGAATTAACAACTATATTTCTTTCTGGATTTTTATCAAATTCCTTTTGCTGTAAAATGGTCAACATATTTACACCTAGCTTTGACATTCCATAGGCACTTTTAATCCAACCATTTTCTTCAACTTTATCAATTTGTGCATGCTGAACAAATTCACTGACCAAAGCCTTTAAACCTAAAACCAAAATAATCAACAGACGTCAAAATATATATAAATACAATAAAAATAAACACAAAAATAATGTGTATAAACACACACACAAACACACACACATATATATATATATATATATATATATATATATATATATATATATATAGATATCTC
>JAUZNK010005184.1:0-10093 GCA_035046665.1 Euphysa ruthae
CCACGTGGGCCCATCTGGAAATATTGTCTCGGCAATTTGTTGGTTCCCCACGTTAAATATAACATTCTCTCTCTCAATTAAAGATTAGCATTACTTTCATATTGTGACTGTTCATTAAATTTCGAAAAGACACTAAAATGTTAAAAAAACAAATATTTACTGTGACATAGGATTAAAACCTAAAATTCAATGGTTTTTATCTTAATCTGATAGACCAAAGTTAATAAATTTATTTCAATTGTGGTAAATTTAAGAAATAAAAGAGATTCAAAATTCCAAGTAATTAAATGAGGTACGTAAAAACATTCTTTTGCAGCTTGAATTTTTATGAAAAGCTGCTATTCCTAAAATGGAAACAACAGAAAGAAGTCTAATTAGTCATTAAAGGCAGAATGTTGTCTTCTGAGTTTTCATTTCTACTAATTAACATGTTCTTTTGCTTTAATGGAATTTCACGATTTTCATAAATTTACAAATGGTGTGTTTGTTAAGGCAATGTGACTGCTGTTCCTAGTGAATTAATTGCATAGCTATAATTAATGAACATAGTTATTACAAGGATTAAACAATACCATAAAAAATCCAAGAAGCAGTACTAAAAAAAATAATAAAACAAAGTGATGTACCAATGACATGAAATTTCCTTACGCCTACAAGAGTATATTTTAAGATCTTACTTTCAAGGAGCTTTTTATCCAGCGAAAGATCTCTCTTTCGATGAAATGGCCGTAAAGTGGAAAGGGCGATTACGTTTTAAAATGTATAACCCAGCCAAACCGGAGAAATACCATATTAAAACATTCGGAATGTGTGACACAATTACAGGATATGCGTACAATTTATTAATTTTTTCGGGGCTGACAAGCGGAGTTGGCACAGTGGTAGGATGTTTGACTCTGGAGCGAAAGGTTACGAGTTCAATTCCCACAACTGGCGGAAATTTATTTCCGTGTTATTCAGAGTTTCTGAGCAAAACTCAAAGAGTGATGAAACGCTAGCTCAAATTGGTCGGGTTTGGTTGAGCGAATTTCGTAGACGCAAATGGGCGTTTTAAGTATTGCAAGACACGCCACGTGGACCCATCTGGAAATACCGTCTTGGCAATTTTTTGGTATATACATAATATAAATACAACAACTATCACTATCATACTTCATATCATCTTGATACACAAGGCTTCGGGCAATGTGAAAAGTTATTTGAGTATCTTCTTCACCTGCTTGCTCCTGGGTATCACATTTTTGCTGATCGGTGTTATACGACCCATAAACTAATTACTTACCCTTTATCGAATAAATTTTATTACACAGGGATATTTATAACTAACCATAAGAACATTACAGCCGAGATAAAGAAAAATCCTAGAATAAAACACCTTGAAACTAAGTATTTTAAAAGCAAAGAAGGTATCACCTAATAAGCGAGGTAAACTTATTACCAAACCGAATATTGTTTATGATTACAATAATGCAATGAACGGTTGTGATAAAATGGATCAAATGATCTCATACTACAACATGTTTGACACTAAAACTATACAATGGTGGAAAAGAATGTTTATGTTGTGTTTTGAAGTTAGCCAGGCAAATGCTTATATTTGGTTTTGCCTTACACGAAGTGAGATATCAAAAAAAGTATCTCTTTTAAAATTCAAAAAGCTCCTTGTAGAACAATTTGTTAGCAAAGCACAAAAAATCATACCTGATGACCACAAAATGCACACCGTAAAGAAATCTAGCACCATTTTCAATAAGAAATGATCTTAACATCTCCTTACTTGGTGTAAGAATTACGGGAATTGTGCTGAATGTAGTGAACCAAGGTCCCCAAAAAGGACCAAGTTTAAATGTAGTAAATGTGATGAGTATCTACGCCCAAAATGTTGTTTTAAAAGCTTTCGCAATAAATATTAGTTTTACGTATGAGTTATTTTTTAACTGTAAAGTTTCCGCGCATAGTCTATTTTATGAAAGATAGTCATATCATATATCAATTGAAAGCTATTTATAACACCTACCTATCAAAACTAAGATTAATCTAAATAAAAATAGCTTAGTATTTTATTTTAACTAAAATCTAAACAAAATATATATGCATTTTTTTTTATAAATCCATCATGAAAACTTACAAATACTTGCAATTAGAATGTTCAAGTTTAAACATGGGATTTTTAATTTATTAATGCAAACCATTTCCATTCAAAATACATCTGGTGGGTATAACCTTCACTTTAATACAGATTTCTGTAGACCAGCAGAGAGAACTGTCCGATCAGGAGATAATTCTTTGGGCCATTTTGGTCTATTGATTTGGAATATAGTGCCTGAGAGTCTAAAAAACTGTAAAGATTTGACTATTTTTAAAAATAAAATAAAGTGTTTGATACTGAAAGAGAGTATTAATAATTTATGTAAAACATATTTTCAAATATTAGGTTATGTAGATGTATCTTAACACTTGAGTTTAGATTTTATAGAAGCACATTATATTTTCATTATATTATTGAGTATGGGGTAAATAGTTAAAATTTTATCATTGTTTGACTTTGAAATTGTAAAACCAATGTAAAATAAATAAAAATACACAAATTACTCCCGCATCCACAAGAACTTCTTTCTTCAAGTAATAAAAGCAACATGGTATATTTCATTCCATGTAAAGATTGTCTATCAGTCTACATCTTGGATTCTAAACGCAAGATTAAGAAGCGCATATATATATATATATATATATATATCGGGCAATATAAATGTCAGGTTAAGAGGCACGTAGAATACCATTAGTGCGCAATAAAAAAAGCCACCACTAACAAAAAAATATCTTAACATTGCTGGTAAAAAATCATGCTTACGATTTGGGAAGATGAGTACATCGATAGCAAAAACCTC
This sequence comes from Euphysa ruthae, assembly GCA_035046665.1. Lineage (NCBI taxonomy): Eukaryota > Metazoa > Cnidaria > Hydrozoa > Anthoathecata > Corymorphidae > Euphysa > Euphysa ruthae. The sequence goes on from JAUZNK010005184.1 coordinate 2,889, forward strand.
ACTTATCTCACTTAAAGCTAAAAAATTTGTTCACTCCATAAATGAATTTTATCCTACACACTTTATTAAAAATAACCTCAGCGACCTTTAGAAAATTTTTGTCCCTATATACCTAATATACCTGAAAACGACATCAACCATTATGACAGACGTCTCTAAACACAACACCAACCAAAATGGCAAACACAAGATAAACCGCAATGGCAAACACGAGATCAACCACTATGGTTTACACGACATCACCCACTATGGCAAGCACGAGATCAACCACATTGACAGATACGTATTAAACCAGCATTCTCGTATACGGCTATAAATAGCCTAATAGCAGTAAAAGTGATGAGAAAATGCTGAATAACTAAGTAATTTTTAATATGTAAGAATTTATTCCCAGTTTGGTTCATGTAAATACGCATTTCTCAAGTTATGTCTTTTATTCCACAAATCAATCTGCTCACTAGCAATTTCGTGACATATTATCTGGAACTTATGTTAACATCACCTCGACAATATCGACGGAAATTAAAAGTAAGCATTCCTTAATATATACCTAGTAATTGAAAAAATATTATAGGGAATAATATGGGTGATGCTTTATAAAACCTGACTTTATTTGGTACATTAGGAAAAAGACATGATATTGGTAATTTCAGCAGGCGTCGTTATTTTCAAAGCGTATATGATAAAAAAAGACTGTTATCTCAACACAAAACTAAAGAAAGATTTTAAAAACAAGACCTTCACTTCATTAAACATTCGCTAGTGCGACGCAGGGACTGGCTAAAAAAGAACTTTGAGAGAATGTTATAATTTTCACAAACTTGATACAAAATCCAAAAGTTAGTAATTTTTTTTTTGTTACTTTATGAAGTTTTCGAAAAAGCATAGTTTAGCAGCTTGTAATGGAAAATTAAAGAGCTAGAACGAGGTTTTTGAAAAGATACTTTGTGTGGATTTATTTTTACAAGTAAAATAAAACTTTGTTTAAAAGGACTCTTCCAGGCTAAAAGCTAATACAATTTAAAACTCAAGTTCATTTTTGTTTATTGTATCAAGATCAAAAAAAGTTTCCAATTCATAAAAAGGTTAAAAAGTTCATGCTTAGAAGAAAGATTAGTTGGCTCTAGCTTTATGAGAAAATCTAAATCATATGTAGATAAGGTTAGGGTAAAATGTAAGCGTCAGTTTTCTATAGACAATTGGGATTTTTTGAGAGACTCTTTATCAAAAACCTCTTTCAAGGTATAAGGAGACATGATGGTATAGAAGAGAAGTAACAACATTGGAAGTAATACAAAATGGGCAAAATAGATAAGGAAGTTTATTCACAAATCTCAAGAATAGAAACGACTAGATTTGTTTAGAATAACTATGGGGAAAAAAGGAAGAACAAGAAGAATATTGTGCATGAAAAATATATTCGAAATTATGCTGGTAATACTGTGTTTAGTAAGGATAAAGAAGCAGTCTGGAAAAGTCATTATGATAACACAGGATAAGAGTGGAATAGGAATGATTTATTGCCAGTAGATCCAGTTAACAGCTTAGCCATTTCGGTTGAGATAGATTCCATTAGATAAAATTAAAAAGATACAGATAGAAAGACTGCAAAACCTTCGATTATTGTCTCAGACATGATAGAGATGATTTAGACTTGATAAACCAACTTATAAAAGATTGGGAGCTTAGGATGTAAATTTTTATTCGATTTAAAAAGCATGCCTTAGAAATTTTAAAAGTAAGGTGTAACAGAATGAGGACGCTATAGATTTACAGTTCAGTTATATACGTAGTGAAAAGGGTTAATTAAAAGTTAATCATTAGAAGAGAGGTCAACATAGATTAGATACAGTTTGGTTTCACGGTACCCGAAAAAAAATGTCTGGATTAAAAGAAGAACTCACGCATTACATTTATAAATCTATAAAATGCATTTAATACAGAAAATAGAGATGTGGTATGTATGGTGCACTCTCAAAATGCTAGATATGAAAATATGGCTAAAGTGTAGTTAAAGAAATGGATAAGGATTCAAGAAGCCAGGTTAGAGTTGCAAAGCATTTAGTATAGATTTTTTGTTTATTTTAGGATTAGTTAGTGCATTATTTGTAGGATTAACAGCCAAGCTAAATGCATGGAAGTCTGCTTAGGAGTCGAAAGATTTCCAAATGAACCTTGCTAAGATTGATGGCTAGTGTGGTAGCAATATAAGAAAATAAGAGAAGAATGCAATTTCCTTTGCAGTACATGAAGGGTGACAGTAATAATTCTGCGTATCTTCAGTTTTACAAGTATTTAATGTATATGCGATGTAGCAACCTCAAAGGAAGATGAAAACTAGATCAAAATTTAATTGTAAAAACTGGTTAGAAAAAGACTTGATCAGTTAAAAAAAAGTTTATAGCAGGTCATAGCAGAAAATTGTAGAAAAGACACAATATGGGCCAGAGGAAGGACAGAAGACAATCTTAATCTTACTACTAGAATAGGAAATGATTAGAACAAATTAAATAGTTAATACCTTTGCTAGAATGTAGACTATATTAAAACTGTAAATGGCGTATAATACTTAATGAGAGCATTACGCCAGTAAAGGAAAACGGTTTAAGTAGATCATTTAGTTTAGAGGTTCAGGATAGTGTGTGCAATTTAAAGTCTAAACGGTATGGTTATCTGTAAGCGATTGATGAGCCTGTTTGGCTAGTAAACGTAGGTGTATATAAATTGAAGGAAATGCTTTCAACCGAAGTCAAAGGAAGCCCTATAGTGTGGTAGTTTGAAGTGACCAAAATGAGAAAAATGTAAATAGTGAACTAATTAAAAATAATAAAAAATGAAAAGTGAGTCTTAAGCGCTATTTCCAACCTAGGCATGCATTAAAAACAGACTTCAACCCGCAAATGGTGGTTATAAATAAAAATAAAGCAAATTCCCACAAAAAACGATTCTCGCAAAATACCTCTGCATTAAATAAAATTGTTAAAATCAACATTTCAATTACAATTATTGTATCCGTATTTCATGCTAACTTTAACTTAAGAAATGGAGTACTGTGCGTTTCATTTATTTCAAAATCTGGAAAAATAACCAATTAAGAGTTTATTTGAAAGTAAAGAAAAGCTCAGAATACATGTCATCACATAGCTAAAACTGACGTTTCCAAATTATTTTAGATAACATGTGCAATTTCATGTTGATTTTGGTTTTTAAAATTGTTGACGACAAAACAACAATAAAAAAAAATATGAAGATTAATCCAATTCTTAAAATATACACTTTCCATTCCTTTATAGAATGTGTATAAAAAAAGCATAAGAATTCACATGAGCTTGAATTGTTACCCACACAACATATTTTTCAAAATAGCTGATATAAAAAAATTATCAATAATACCATTTATAAAAATATATTAAGTTTTAGCAAAATTAAAAATGGCTCATTAAGAGAAATCAAAATTTGTTTACCTTTGGCAATGACTAGAGATGTTTGTATCTCGCGAAGATTTCAAACTAGCTTTAAAAATATGAATAGATCACCTGGACAAAAATATTTAGTAGATGATTCAAGAGATGACATCTGTGGCTGCTTAGTTTTATGCAAAATTTAGAATAAAACATTATATCTGTTTGAGTTATTATTTTAAATTATTTTTGTTAACCGAACTAGACTTTTTAACAGCGTATAACTTCGTAAAAAGTTAAGTAAAATTTAAGAGACTTATATAAACAGATAGACAGACTAACTAGATGGTATGGGTGTATTTTAAAATCCTTCTCAGCACAAATAAAAGCTGTTTAAGCTTTTACAGATTGACAGATAGATTGACAGATAGGCAAAAGTAAGTTTTTAGGATTTTTCTAGCAGCTCCTAAAATAAACTAAAAAATTTTTCTAAATTCTAATTTTTATAAATTTTTTTTGTTTTTCTAGTCGCTTGCCTAGAAAGTTTCAGAAGTTATGAGTCATTTTTTCTCAAAATTACTAGTAAATTAATATACCCGAAGTTTTAAATGTGTTTTAAATATGAAACTTATAGTCTACGAAATTTACAATGACTAACAAAATTCCAGGAGTTTTTCAATGCCCTAAACAATGTACCATTGCTTCAGATTCTACCTGTTTTAAGACTTGTAAGATAATCCAATCTATAAACGTGACGATTTTTTCAATTTCAATCATTTGAAAAGATATGAATAGAAGTAGTGCTTTTTTTTCAAATTTGATCATGGTAAAACAGATTCCACTTCTTTTGTACGATGCAAGCAATTCAAACAAAGAAATATATGAATATACGAGCAGATCAGAAGAAACAATTTCAAAAAATGTTTCTTTTAATTTATTTAAATTCGATGAATTTTTCACAGGTAGCAAAAATCTCGTTTTGGCATATTCTAATTAATATAGTCTTTTTTCTAAGATAAGATAAAATAAGTATATTTTCAAAATTAACCGAATTTAAAAAAAATGCAAACTCTTGTCATACTTAACAACATGATTTTTGAATATATTTAATTAAAAATTAAATGTATTGCTAGCTAATTATTTGATGTTAGGTTATTTTGGAGAGAGCCTCTCATAAAGCAAGAGCCGACCAAAAAGGAGTGACAAAGTGTTCCGAAAACAAAGTTTTTGAATAAGAAAAAGAAACATCCAGAGAGAATGCTAAAAATTTTTGGAGTTTGATTTTGAGTCGTTTAAATGCATATCGAAAAACGGAACTTTGTAGCTGGAGCTCATTTGACTATAACCCAAAAATTTTTCTATAGTAAGGAAGTTTTTTTTTGCGGACACTGCAAAAAATTTGAGCTGAAACTTGGGTCTAAATTCGTGTCTAAATTTTGCTGACTCCGCAGAAAATTCGTACGTTTTTTTTCATATTTTGTCTCGCCTTCCCATTTCATTATTAATAATATTTGAACAGTAGAGAATCATTCAATCGAGACAATACTTACCAAATCTAAACCAAATCAAAGTTAATTTCGATACTGTCCACAAAAAATTTTATTTAAACGCTAAAAAAAAAAATAATCATAAACATTCCATTCAAATATTCTTAAATACAAGTAAGTATTTATTTATTAAGCCAAAAAAATGTACATTAGCTATAAAAATTACAAGACAACAGGAAATAAAAATAATAAAATGTTGGCAAAGACAGGCACAAAAATTTTCTGTCACAACAATAGTTCCATTGTGGTCTCGTTGTACATCACACACAAAAGCGGATTCAGCCGAAGCATAGTAAAGAAAAAAAAATATATCTATATATATGTAAATATTTAAAAAGCGGTTATTTACAGAATTTATAGTCTAATTTATTATGTGTGCAAACTATATCCAAAGAGGTAAAAGATGTCTCCTTGATCTTATATTTAAATATGTTACAGTTTGTGATTTATTTTATTTCATTAGAAAGCCTGTTCCATATAAAGGAACAGACAATTTTTTTCCCATGGTAGATCTTCTGAATGAAGGGTGTATCTAGCCTTAGATGGCTGTTGCGTAGCAGGATTTTTCTATTTTCAGAAATTTTAAAGATTCCAGACATGTAATTTAAGTTGGGTCTACTGCAGAATTTAAATGCATATGCAGCAATACCCTGATTAACTGTCATATCAACAGGCAGCCAAATTATGGGTTTATACTGCTCAGTACCAATATGGGCGAGACTATTCATATTTAAACAAATTTGTATGCATTCATTTTGCGCACTTTTCACTTTGAGGCCTAAATACCATACAGTACATGCATAGTCAAAGTGAGGTTGAGGCCTAAATACTAGGCAAAACATGCATAGTCAAAGTGAGGTTGAACCAGAGCATTGCATAGAGCATGTTTTAAGGCTGGTGTTAAGAAAGATTGTTTTCTATATAAAAATCTAAGTTTGGAATTAATTTTATTTAAAACAAAGAGACGCATTGTCTTTCCACTCAGGGCTTGATCTAATAAGCACCCTAGGTATTTTACTGAGTTATGTTTTTTAGTGGATGTTCTTCTATGAGTTATATTCAAGGGATCTGCTTTCTTAGCTTTTATTTTAGATGAAAAGAGGATACATTTTTTTTCTTTTCCAAAGTGCACACTTAGCTTGTTATTGACAAATAGATTTATTAATATTTATGAATGTAAGTATAACATTATCTTAATTTTATGAAAGATTTGTTTACTTTAAAATTCATGACTCTTTTCTTCGGAAACATGAAGACTTCCTAATTAATTTGAACAATTTTTAAAGAAATGAGAACTGTTATTCATTATTGTATCCATTTATAATACATAAAAAAATTACATTTATGTTCTTTTCTTGCAAACATAGTTGGATTACTAGAAAGGACACCATCAATATATAATGTATTTGATAAATAATTGTTGTTTACATCTATTTAGAATGTCACCAATACTCCATCCAACAACATGCGGTTTTGTTAAGTTTGCAGCATATATTGCATTTACTAAATGTGAAATTTCTAGAAATTCAGACAAAAGTCTGAAAACCTTTACAAAGCGCCAACACATTTACCAATACCAACAATTTACGATGCAGTTTCAAGATCAATAGAGCGGTAGATTTACCAGTTCCTACGATTTGTTCATCTCAATGTACAAAAAAATTATCAAACACGTTCTGTATCTTGGCAAAGTGTCTCCATCCTCCAAACAAGATGTAATTGTTGGGTTTTCGCATAGCAATTGGGATAAACTTCCAGCAGGTGAAAAAGAACTGCATCGGACCAAAAATTGTACCCAATGTCTAAATGACATAAAACTGAAAGTTCTTCTTACGTTACTTCCAAATCGGAACAATGAAAACAAAAAAAATAGCAAAGGAGCATGGTCTTCTAAATAAAAAATAACTAATGTTAAAATATATTACAAATACAGTAGTGAAAGATTTAGATAAAGCGTTTAAATCGTCGTTTAAAACGATTTTTACAAAAACACATGCAGACTTGTTAGAAATGGACTATATTGTTTCAGAGACAGAAAAAATAAAAAGAAACACATCGATAAAACACTAGTAGTAGTATCGTGTGGTCCCACTTTCATGTAGTAATTGAAAGTGTGGGTCCAGGAGTAGGCTGGCCTAGTCTGGACACCGGGTTGGATCTCCCTTTTTCGCTGTACGTAAACGTGGTGATCCATAGCAGGTTTGAGCAGTAGCTACCTAACTGAGCTGGGTGATCTTGGATATAGGTCCAACATCTT
>JAUZNK010005185.1:0-10093 GCA_035046665.1 Euphysa ruthae
TTTATATAATTAGTACATAAAGAAAAGGGGAAAGCATAAGGATTTCACGGAATGAAATAAAATTTTTCAGATTCCCACAAAATCATCTGATTTAAGCTTTTGATACAATACCTCAACTTTTCTTGCGGTTGAACTGGATCTTGATTATCCTGCAAAATCAAATTTTCTGATAAATATTTTTATTTTAATAACTACCCTGTTCTTTATTTAATATCTGAAACATTTTGTCATGGCAATAATCATAAGGCGTATGCGTACTTTAAACTCATTGGCCAAAATATTTTTAAAAGTACAGGTCCATAATATCATATGACTGTTTAGCCATTAAATAGGTGAAATATAAATTAGAAAAATTTACTAATTAACATTAATTCAAAATATAAATTATTCTTCGGCACATGAAAAACCAAACAATAACATATATAACATGTACATCGCCATCAATTCTTACTAACCTTGATTATCTTTAGATAATTAAAACAAAACTTCTTTAACGAAATATTCAGTAAATGAAATTGAACAAGTGCATTTTAACGATAGGTAAAAAATTTCCATTAGTTTAACATAAAAGTCTACAAAAATAAACTCAATTGCGATTAAGCTCCCAATATACAAACACATGCAGGCACCCGAATTTAAGCATCTCATGCCTTATTTCTTTCCCTCCCCCAATCCCCTTATATAAACCCTTGAGTAATATTCTTTTAGTTTATTCTGATTGCAAGTGTATATTAAAGGGAAAATGTTTTAACGTTATGCTAGGCGTTTTACAATTTAAAATAATAATATGATAAATAAAAATATTGGTACCCCATCTCCCCAAAATTTTTATTTATAAAATGCAACAGCTGGTCTAAAAATATATTTGCAATTTTAGGTCTGATCAAATTCATTTCAAAATTTTAACACCAAAAATTGAGCCCCTATCCCTCAAATCACCTCCCTTATATGAAAAATTTCTGAATCCTTACCTTTTCAAAATTTCAAAAGACTAGAACTAGAAATATTTATAAAGATACCTTTGATTCAGAAATCTTTCTTTTCCCTAACACACACTAAAATTAAATGAATATCGATCAGATGCAAGTTTTGTGAAAAATTTTGAAAGTGGAGTTTGTATTCAAAATGCATGCCATTAGATTTAAAAAGGAACAAGTCATCGGGTGTAAAAAGGAATCAAATGCATGCCATTATCAATAAGGTTCAAGTACATGCCAGCAGTTGTAAAGAAGATTTTTATATTTATTCACACTTTATAACGAGCAGTGATATTTGCAGTTTTCTATTTGCATAGTTGAATTTTAGGTTATCAGGCAGTTTAGTAGCTAAAAAAAAAGTATTCTACAAAATGTAATACGCCTTCATGCCTGGACAAATATATCTTTTGTTCTGAATGCAGATGTATGCCATTTTAAAACACGGTGTACACTATCAAAAAAAGTTCTGTACATACCTACTCAGTTTGACAAACTTAATGTACATAAGTAAAACATAAAATATATACTTATTATACTGAGATAAATATCAGTCAGGAAAAAAACACACAATACAGGAGGGGGTGGGAATGCAAACTTAAAAACGATCTTAACACAACATACAAACTGTTTTAACCAAAAAAAAAGATAAAACAATTAACAATAAACAATCCCAGTTCAACAGCTGCAGTGCTACAACTAAATGTCATCATTGCTCAGACAAGGGCGTTAATGCCCTGAATGTTGGTACTGTCTTGCTTTAACAAGGTCGAATAAATGTTTATAATATTGTTTTTTCTTTGCATCAATACCTTCTCTGTGAAAATAGGTTATTGTGAAAAAGAAAGCTTATCTTCTTTTGTTATACATCTAGTTTTATGAAGGTAATTCCTGTGAAATTTCTGTTAGTTTTGCAGCCCCAAACTTTTTACCTTCGGTTGCTTTAAAAGTATGTTGCCAAAGTTAAAGTCAAATACTTTGGTCAGTTGATCATCGAGAACTTTTGTGAACTCGTCAAATTACGGATTAATGTCCAACACGGAACCCTCAAAAATGTATTAAATTTTATTTTGTACGTACAAATTTTTTGAAAGACAACATCAACGTATGAGTTAAAAAATATTTGTTCAAGCCAAAGATTATCTTCTTGAATTTTATGTTCAAGCGTACAATAATATCAATATTGTCTGAAACACAAGGAAACATTCCAATAAAGAGATGTTATACAAATTTTAAATATTTGTTTTCATGATAAGATTACTTAACTACTAAATTGCGAACCACAGCATATCGCAACCTCTATGGTCATTGAACAACATTTCCCCTAGATATTTTAAGAACCCAATAATCTCTTTTCAAAAAATTATCATACATTTAACAACATAAAATTATTTATTATACAATTTTGTGGGACTTTTATAAAAATATCTGACGTGAGCTTCTTGACACCCACTAAACAATATAGATAAACATGTGTGTGAACCAATGAGAGTGTCCACTTGATTAATTCAACAATACCATGTTTTTGAGGGGGCCAACACCAGCAATTAATCTTTAGATTTTTATTAGTACTACACCTATGCATATGTAGATAATCCGGAATTTCTTTATATATTCTCTCACAGGGAAATTAGGATGATTTCTCACTATAAGATCATTAGATATCTGACGCATATGCTACTATGCTACAAGTTTTCCTTGAAAAAATTTAACGAAAACTCAAGATAAAAAGGATAAAAAGCACGTATATGATATATATATTTATATTTGAGCTCAAAGCTCAAATAAAATTACGAAAATGATAAAAATAATATAACAAACCGTTTCTATATTTTCTTTATTGTTCCAAATATCTAAAACAAAGTTAAAAACACAAAAATTTGTCATACCCTGTCAGGAATCACAACTCAATTTTCACAACGTTCATCGTAATGAACGTTAACTTTTAGATACACCTACATATGATTTCTTTATTTGATAATCTAATCTTCAAAACAGAGTAACTTTAACCCAGCAAACAAAAACTAAAGTTTTCCAAATAAAGTTTAGGTCAAATAACGTCATTTATATATTTTGTTTATATTAAATTTTTACTTAGTTTGAACTAGTTAAAAAATATTCTTTTGGACGGACAAAAACACAATTTCTAAGCAAAAAAAATGTCCAGGCAAATACAATTCAAGTAAATTTTGGTAAAATTTTGTCACTTGTCAATAAAATAGGGCCATGAATGCGGACCTGATACTTACATATTTAAGAAATTGCGTAATATTAAATATAATATATATAATACATAATATAATATATAATATATATAATATATAATATATATAATATATTTTTGAAATTGAACTATATTAAATACAACAATATCAATGTTTTAAGCATAAATTTTTAAGTCATGGATGAGCTGCTAAATATATATATATATATATCTAGGAATGCTATGCTTAAGCGCTAAGTTCTAAATGGATGCTATATTAAGTGTGAGGATATAGTTTACAAACTTAAAGTCCGTTGTATATTACCTCTAGAAATTTAAGAACCTTAATCTGGAGAACGATTTCAAAGATTTGTAAATATTCAGCAGAACCATAACTAAACTTTCAAGAAAAATGTTAAAATGTCCTTTTAGGACAAAATTTGACCTTTACTAAGTTTAGGCACATAACGCAGTAGATATTTTTATTCCCAATATGGAGGAAATTGATATTTTGTAACATGTGAAAAATGGAAAAACTTTTTATTTTTAGGCCTAAAATCACTTTTTGTGAAGGCCCAGGACAGAATTTCAGAAAAATTTTCTGAAATGTCATTCTTGACAAAATTTAACATCTCTCAGGGTTCGGACCACGGGAACGAGACTATTCTTTTGGGTCAAAAGATTCAGTTCTTAAACTTCATACGATAAATACGATAACGATAACTTCATACGATAAGGCTTAATGAATTGGTTTTAAGAAAAAGTTGGTACACAAACATAAATAAATCATAGAACTTTGGCTTTGCCAGAAAATCCAATAAAAACCATTCCTTAGTTTTTATTCTCGTTTTTTTTTTTATGACAAAAAAAAAACATACCTGTGATATAAGAAGAAAATGTTTGGTTTATCTCAAACTCATCTTTCAAACCAAGCACTGAATATTTAGATTTCACTTTAGACGGGAATACTTGCCCAGCTAAAAAATAAATTATTTTTTAAAAATAAATCAGTGCAGAAAATTACTTCAATTACCGCATTAATCTGTTCAAAACATTGTCAAACATACAGGTTTAAGAAACATTTAGATGTAGAGAAGACAACAATCTCAACATTTTAACATATATTATGAAAAATGAAAAATAATAAATCAATATAAAAGACCTATTTCATTTCTAGTATGACGCTCCTCCTGAAACTAATAATGCAACATACAAGAAGCAAAATAGTAACATTTGCTTTCTGTCAACCTTTGACAATGTGACAGACAACAGAACAATTCAACAAAACCCTACCAATAATCAGATGCAGGTTCTGTGAATATGATAGGAACAAGCTGATTTTATTATTTGGATAATCTTCCTGGTAACAACCATAAGGTAAGGGAAATAAATAAATTCTTTTTTAATAAAAAAAGCCTTTCAGCGTGCTTCTGAAGCCCCATACAACAAGGCGATAGTTGCTAAGGGTAAGAAAAGTTATGTGAAGTCCATAAAGTGAATGAACTTATATCTTTTTTATGACAAAACAATCAAATCTAAGGAAAATATAAGAAATATATAAGTATTTAAAATATCTCTAACCAAATCTAAAATATTATTTTCCTTAACTTTACCATTACTTTCAAAAGAATCAATTATAGTTTGGTTTCAATTTTCAGACCATTATAAATATTAATTATAAATATACATAAATAAATATGAATTTGGTTTCTATTGTAGCTAGAAAAATCAATTTTCCAATTTTAGAACCACTGAGTAAACATTGAACCATTTAATGATTCTACTAAGATCAGAATTTCAAGAGTACGGACTTATTAATCAGAGAATGTGTAGAGATGGAATTATCGTCTGCAAAGTTGCATACATATATCTAGAGGATCACTCAGTATTTTTGATTATAACTTTCTAAACATTTCAAGAACAAAATTTTAAATACTTCTGAATATCAAATTCGATAATCTCTGGTTTCAATTTTTTCTAAAAAAAACCATGTTATGTAAGAGATATGACCATAAATTTTAAAACTTAAATATTAGAGGCCTGAAACTGGCTATTTTCGGAATTTTTTTCAAAAAATATTTTAAATTTCAGCAGCTATTGCTATTACCTTGGCCATAGGAGCAGCATTTATGCAGTTATGAAGGTAAATATCTATGATTGTATATGGTTATAATAACTACCACAAATATTTCAACAAAAAAAAAAAAAAGCCTTTTTCATGTTTTTATTTTCTATCACTTGAGACCAACTTGCATGATAACCTTGGGATCACCTTCAATAGTGGAGATTCAATACTTAATACTAAGGGTTACTCCATCCATTAAAAAAAAAAAAAAAAAAAAAAAGTTACGACTCGTTGTTTAAAATATAACAGATAGATAAGCTATTTGTAGAAAAATTTTTACTTGTCAAATTTAGTAATAGTATTAGAACATAGCAGTTAATTAAGTTTTATTGCGTTATCAGTTACAATTTTAAAGTTAAAAGAAAAAAATAAAACTATATATTATTACCATAGATATTTAAAAACATCCACAAATTAATGACGAATATAGCACAAGAAAAGCATGTGCCATTTTCACATTGCGGTCCCACAAAAGAAGAGGTTTATATTAAAAATGAAACAAAACATTCATGTAAAAATTATCTAATTATTCTTATTACTATTAGTCTCATAATTTGTATTTAATGCCCTTGGTAAGAGATGGACTTTTTGCCTTGAATCAACTGACATATCAACTATCCTTTTAGGTAACTTCGCCCTTTTAAACCATGAAATGATGAAATGGAATAACGTAATCCACAAAATACTAAAGTACAGGCATTTAATAAAACCCTATGTGACTTGAACTCTGGACCTACACTTACTATAAGTCAAATGCTCCATTACCCTAAGCTATTTATCGCAATAAGCTATTTATCCCAGTAAATGATTTGAATTATACTTGGTATGATATTTCTAATTTTACAGTTAACTTTGTAATAAAAATCTGAAAAAGCTATTTGACAGTTTTACATTATCGTGCTTTTACACTATAAACTAGTTTGCTAGTCTATTAATCCAGACCTTATCGGAGCATAAAGATCGGGTTAGCGATTCAAATTTTCATATTTCAAATGTTGAAATAAAAAAAGAAACATACTTTGTAACATATCACCAAGCCATTTAGCACTGATAATTGGAATTCCCCATTCCAATGCGCGCTTGTGTTTTTCCCCACTTGCACTAAAAATATATTACGAAAAAAGAAAGATAAAAGACAAATGTAGAATTATGGAAATATTTAGAAAATCATACTGAAGCTATTAATCTCAAATTACTTAAAAAATTTTTTGAATCATACCGATAAGATCAACTCTTATGGTCAATAATTTAGAATGAAATACTTGGTGTCTCCACTGTATATTCCAATTCATTAAATAAAATATAATTAGAGAATATTTAATGATTCCTTATTCAGATACTTGATAATTTTACTAAAATTTTTATGAACAATGCCGGAAAAAAAAATCAATTATTATAAAACATCTCACTCAGTGTAGTTTCCAAACAACATTTTGGCACTGAATAGATAAATTACAGAGCAAGTAATTTTTTAGATTCAAATTTAATGCACATCAAAAAGTTGAATAATTTGTAGAGCTAATCTTTGTAAGTTATGAACTAATTTACTAACTTAATCAATTTTAAGGATGTATACACTAATTCAGAATTTTTTTTAATATTTGTGTTTGTCAACTCAGGCATTTATAATTATTAAAGAGATAAAATGCATGTCATGAGCTATAAAATTTTATTGAGTGACGTTTCAGGAGTCATGCTGCTCCTATCATATCCATATAAGTGCTTCTTTTTCAATAAACCAAACTTACTTTTTACAAATAAGATGAGTATGAGCTGCAGTCATATGACCAGTGTATCCACACCCCAGAAAATTGATCATATGTTTGACCAACGATCTTTCACGACCTTCGTAACCTGTTACCGTAATTAACTGAAAAAATAAATAATCTTAAACACAGGAAGTGTACAGATTAGGCTACATCCATGTCCATAGTTGAATTTGATAGACAAAAGAGTAATTCTAAACATCTTAAATAAATGAAAATATGAAAACACTCTGTTTTTAAAAACTTCAACTGAAAATAACTACTTTGTGAAGTGCTATAGCATATAATTATGCAGCTTTACGATAAAATAAACTACTACAATATCAATCCCATTACATTATTAGTATTACACAATTCTTGATAATCAAACTGAAACTAACCTTAATTTGGCCAAATTTACCTTAAAATCCATCCAAGAACCAGTTGAGGAGTGTAAGACAAAATCTGTATTTAAAAATGCAAAACAGGAGTAGAAGCTAACTAAAGTCTAGATTTATAGAGATTTTATTCTTGATCAAAGGAAAAAAAACAAAAGCAGCAGTAAGCTTCAAGAGCTTGAAACTAATAGTTGGCAACGAAAATACGTATCAAAATAACTTAACTTCGTTTTAACTTCCGAAGAACTCGGTTTAAAAATAAAAGCACGCATGCTTTGGCCAAATATTTTATTGATTATCGAAGATTGATAAATGTAGACAGTGGAGATTTTTTATATAAAAAAAAAAAAATCAAAAAAATTTAGCTTTTTTCTATATTTGATTTTTTTTTTTCTTGGAAATTATAGCATCATGAAACCTATTCTATTGTAAAATATCAGCCAATAGAATGTCAATAAAAAAATTTGAAATCAAAACATAATGTTGTTTTCAAGTACGATGCTTTTGTTAAATATTTAAATTTTTTCTTGGAAATTATAGCATCATGAAACCTATTCTATTGTAAAATATAAGCCAATAGAAAGCCTTAAAAAATTGAAATCAAAACAACAAGTTGTTTTTAAGCAAGAGGCTTTCCAAGAAGGGCGCTTGTTTAAAAAAGAACTTGGCGGTTTTTAAAAAAATTACTTCAGAGGTGTAGATTATTTTATCATAACATTTTTTTTCTACTTGAAATTTTATATATATATATATATATATAGATATATATATCCTTTTCACCAAATTAAAATAAATATATTTGATCTCAAGTTATTGTAACAAATTTCCTCAAGTTTTCAGAAATTTTGCAGCTAAATTTTGAGCTTATGTCTGCAATATCGCATTTCAAACGGCTGTTTTCAAAGAGAGGAGACTTATTTTAAAGGAGCAAATCTGTACTAAGTGCAAACATAATGGACTATTCACCATAGTTCCTTCACAGAATGTTTATTTATCACAGAATGTTTTCACTGGAGTGATTGCATGCATCAAGAAGCCAAATAGAGATTACAGTAAACTTACATTATTCTGCATCCCATTTATGACCTCAGTAAATGGAGGAGGAATATGTAACTGGGTTTTTGGTGGAAATAACTCTTTAGAAACTAGTACATCGTTCACCCAATAGGCTGTTGCTATCTTTTTGCGGTCTGCTAAAGCCTATAAAATAATGTGTTAAGAGGTCAGCTTTAGTAAAAATTTGCTAACTATGTGTTTTAAATTAACACTTAAAACAACTGCTCCGTGATCTTGTGATAACACATCAGCGTACTGCCTTGTCATTAAAAAATTTGTAAATATATCTTAATTCTATCTTTGTGCTTTTATATTGACATATTTTGAAAAATAGGATGAATCCTTGAAGAAAAATCCCAATTTAGCAAGCCCTATAACTTTGCACACTATTTTGAACATATTTCAAATGTTTGCAAATATTAAAATAATCTCAAAATCGCATTTTTTAGTAACAATCTTTTTCTTACTAAACATTTTGAACATCTGTTTAAAAAATGTTTCAGAACATCTGTTTAAAAAAAATGCATTTTTCGAAACTTTAGAATTAGAAAAAATAAAATAACCATAATATTCTGAAAATGGTAAAAAGGTTGGTATAACCGGAATATCCGAAATAATTAGAAAAATTTGTAAATGCTTGATAAAAATTTCGAAATTTCTGAAACAAAATATACTTTTAAAAGGATCCCGAGGTCACATAATGTTTATAATAAAAATCACCACTAAACACTCTAAAAATACTATAAGAGTAAATATAAATACTTAAACTACATAAAAAGCAACAAATAATATCGTAAAGTACAATTCTTAGCAACATAATCCCACTATCACATGTCGCTGCTGTATTCACGTTAGAGATTGAAAGTTTGCTGTTAAAGCCCAGACGCCACGCAGTTATGACGTCACGACTGAGCTTGAAGCTTCGGCAATTGACAGAAAGAACAGTAATATCGTAGCAATAATTGATATTTATCCAGACTTTAGTTAAAATTCTTTATTTATTCTATATTTAAATAGGATGCCTTATTGTTGTGCATATGGTTGTAATCACCAAAGTCGAAACAATAAAGATGTTTCTTATTTTAAGTTACCGAGCGAAAAACAAAAAGAAACACGAAAAGCTTGGATAGCTGTTTTTATTCGATGAAATGAACATTAATGTAACATGGCACGATTTTCAGAAATGGATGGTGTTGGAATAATCTTATTGTAAAAATATAGCGCGATATTTTATTATGTGACAGGAAAAAAAATGTTCCAAAATAAATTTTTCTTAGTCATCCCATATTCGCATTATTTTGCGTATTACATACACATTTACTGTCAGTGTGTGTTTTTAATTTCTTTTGTTCTTGCTTTCATCGTAAGGGTGGTTTCTACAACACTGGTAGTATAAAATATTTTCCTCTAGGTGAGACCAAAATTTCTTTATAAAATAGATCCATTTTATAAAATAGATCAAATTTTTAGGAAGTTTCATTAAAAAACTCGCCGTGAAAATAGTATTTTTCTCTGCAAAGGAGGGAAAAATATTTAAAAGGCATTATATAACAGCGGCCTTCAACTAAAGGTGATTTGGCTAAAGCATACAA
>JAUZNK010005186.1:0-10090 GCA_035046665.1 Euphysa ruthae
AAGCAAGCAAGCAAGCAAGCAAGCAAGCAAGCAAGCAAGCAAGCAAGCAAGCAAGCAAGTAAGTAAGTAAGTAAGTACGTAAGTAAGTAAGTAAGTAAGTAAGTAAGTGAGAGTGTGAGTGAGTGCGTGAGTGAGAAAATAAGTAATTAAGGCTGTGAGTGAGTTGGAAAGTGAGTGAGTTAGTTAGTTATTGAATGAGTGCGTGAGGGAGTAAGTAAGAAAGTATGGAAGTAATTAAGTATGTAAGTGAGTGATTGTGTGATTGATTTATTGAGTGAGAAACTTAGTGAGTGAATAAGAAATTGCTTTGTCGGCATTCACTTGCTGATTTAAGTGATGTCAGTCGCTTTTAGACAGTGGCTTGAAATTTTAATCACTAGTTATTTTACAAAAAGTACACCGTGATTCTTCCAATATAGTTCAATTTTTATTTTTGTGTCTAAAAATATAAGATATATGCAAAATAATTTGAAAATAAAACACAAAATAAAAAAAATATACCTATAATTTTCCTTTATTTGTTTATACTAATGCATATGCATATCATGAAATTTTTAGGCAGTTTATATTAGACCTATTGTAATGTGACAATTGTCATGCAACTATGTTCTTGCGCATAAAATTTACATGAAAAGAGAAGAGATTCATATTTAGCAAATATTCTCTTATGTTTTTTGTTGCATATTCAGATTCAGCATAAAACTTTCGAAAGAATGATAAATGACAATATATGGAAATCTTCAATTTTTCTTTGATTTTTTGGCCATAAATGAGATCATATGGATTTGCCTAAATATCTCAATTTGTCCAAACTTTTACGAGTTGCATCAATCAGATTCTGATTCTAAACTAATTTCTCATGTAAAATAGCCAATAAAATATATTGAGCATCGAGGTGCAAGGTTCAGCCGATTTCAGACACTTCCTTGCCGGATTAAATCAATAGGAATTTTTTACAATAAGTACATTAAGATACAAAACGGGTCTAGCTGTTTTTAGAGATATAAAATTAAAATGATTAAAAAGAAAGATATCTTTTAAAATTTGCAAATACCATGCTGTAATAATTGATGACTTAATTTCAAAAAAACGTTTGGTTAGTTGCTTAGTTTCTAATCGGTCGCCATGATATAAAAGAACACTTTAATTCGGTTTAATTTTTAAGCTTTCTTTAGTATCTTAACCAAGTAGACTGCAAAGTCGTTTTTATACATATTCGTAGTATTCAATGTGATCATAGATCAATTGAATAGATGGATGTTTTGAAACAGTTCTGCGTGAGTTTGATGATATTAAATTCGGTTGAAGGTTTTAAAGTTGAGAGAAATGACCAGTTTGAGTATGGAGATGTGATTTATGTTAAGAAAAAACATTGTAATTTGATTAAAAATGCAAATTGGTGGGAATCTGAATATTTTAGCGATCAATGTAAGTGCATGAAAGGAATGACGTTTCACTACGATATGGTTGGAGGAATTCGATGTGGTTTTTCGCCCTATTTTCTTCAAATATCAGGTAAATTTTTGCACAGCCTAATTCTCCAAATCAAGAAAGATAAAGCATAAATCCAAGTACATTCATAACGAGGCTGCTTACTATTTATTCACGCAAAACAATTTTTTTTTAGTTAAATTCAACATCAGATAGTAAAATAAGAATAATAACATTAACAATGACAACAGCTAAAACAAGAACTATAACAATAACATTAAAAAAAGTAATTACAATAATAATAATAAAACAAATTTAAAAATTTTAATCAAAAGTTGTCAATTTACTGTAATTATTATCCGTGCATATAGCTACTCCAGTAGTATTACGAATATACTATGAAAATGCTTTATTGATAGAGATTTATTTATTTATATGTAGAGATTTTTCAATCATTACCACTTTATTCCTTTCACTCTGCATTTAGTTTTTGATTTTCTGAAACTTTGCATTTGTTTCTAATTTAGGATGCAGTTCATCTGCCAATAAAATCCAACAGTTAATACAAACGACTGATGAAAGCACTGTTTATTATGTTACTAAAAAAAAGGGTTGTGCACCTGACAACATATATGCGTATGAAGATGAGGCCTGGGAACAAATAAACGTAAACATAACAAAAACAAATATCGAGGGAGTGGGAACAAAGTTAAAGGTAGGCTATTAATAAGAAAATTACTGTTAATTATTAGAAAAATAGTCATTAAAAATAAATTTGGGTGATATGATTATAAATTTAAAATCCACTGAACAATAATTCAAAAAAACAGTCTAGCTACAAAAACAAATTTGATTTCCATCCTAAGATTTGACTATACATTTATTCTTTCAACGAAGAAATATTTGTGTGTTTAATTGGAACAGGATTGAAAATAATGCACGCCTTAAATTAATTGCGTTTAAACAAACATTGTTAAACAATTCCTTCATAAATTGAATAAAGCGATTTTTTTGACAGAAAAATTCACGTATCAACGAAAGTTTTACGGAATTAAAGTATTTGAATACCTGCGAACCATCATGAGGAACTAGAGACGTGTTTTTGAAACTTATCTTTTAACTGCTTTAGCACTTATTCAAAACATAAGCCAGTTTTCTTATAAATTACTCATACCATGCTTTGGACAGAATAGATTTTATCAAATTTTTGGAATAAATTTTATTAATTTATAAAATTAGAAGATATGAGACCACGTTTGAAAATTGTCATTTCTTATATATTCTTTCTGGAAAAAAATTATTTACGTGATAAATTGCATAATACACGCGTTTTATCAAAGATTAAAACAGATAATCTTTCATTAAATTTATGTGGAGTCGTTATAATTGAATTGGTTAATTAAAAGAAGTATTAATGTTTTTTTAATTTGAAAATCAACATTTTAGTTGTTATTTTGTAATCTTCCCAGAAGTTTACCCAAATTTTCGAAATATTACATGGATAAAAGTTTAATGTAACATTAGGATAGTTTTTTTTTTATCTAAACATTTTTACGTAGAACAAAATTAGTCCTTAAAAAAAAATAGTACGCGTGATATAAAAATAATACACGTAATATAAAAACGTCATTTTATTATCATTTTAATGTAATACAAAGTAAAGTAGAAAACATCTAAAAGAGCATTTGACACTCTCGGGTGTCAAATCTTGTAAAATGCAAACCTTAGACTTATATTTGAGGTGAATGTGTTCATGTGTTATTCTGAATTATTAATAAAGAAATGCGAAGAGGAGACATAATATGAAAACATAAGTATGAAAATAGGAATGAATTTAGGGACGAATTTTTTGCGGAACCAATAAAAAAAAAAAAAATTTCCTTGCCATATAGAATTTTTGCGTTACTGCCAAATGAGCTCACTATGCTCGCTTTTTTGCTTTCGTAATAAATAAATCAGTGAAAAATAAGTTTTAGTACCACGGTATAAATGCCTTTACTAGAAATGGCGTCCTCAGTAATTTTTTACCAGAAGACAAAAATTTACATTGGATTATTGCGTCATGGTGAAGTAACCTTAAGAAAGAAATCTACTACCACTACCTACTAAGCCATCAGAACTATAAACGGCCCTAGCTTAAGTTAAGTTTCTCGAAATTTTCCGATCTCTGAAATTGCAGAAATTATTCTTATTGAAGAAAACTTCAAAAAAAAAAAAAAAAAAAAACATTTATGGATTGAAAAAGTTTCGTGACATATTTACCTTCGTTTATTTTTAAATCAAAATAATTCCCTTATAAATACTCAAGTACTAATTATTTCAATTCAGTCACACCAAAAGCTTTTTTAAAGCGTATTGGGTGGGGATTAGTATTAAATATTTGTTTGATGTCATAAATATCTACTCATGTAGGAAAGTTAATGAAAAAGTTTAATCTGTTAGCTTCTGCATTTTTGCCTTTTGTTTATACATCTGAGATCATTCAAAATGATGCTATTATAGAACAGCCAGGTAAAATTATCTTAAATATGGCGATACACATATACATATTTACTGTGCACATTAGGTGCACAGTAAATATGTATATGTGTTTAAAGGTAAACATGAAAATGAAAAGAACGTTAGGTATTGAAAGTGCCCAATAACAAAAATTAATAATATGATGTATGTTTTAGATGAAGATTTCAAAAGGAAGTTTTAAGGAATACTCAGGCAGACTCATCAAGATATACGACGGGTGTAATGATATAGATAACTGTGAGATAGTGAAGATGTTTGGGAATGGTAAGTTATTCTCTGCCCCTTATTCCAGCTTTACTCAATGAAACCATGTAAAAAAAATGCCTGTTTCGCAATTTATCATGTAAATGCATTTTTTAGTAACGTATGTATTAACTGCGCTTTAAGTGATAGCATTCTTTTTTTTTTGCAAACCTATAATATATTTTAAGCGGAAAGTCCCCGAAGAAAGTTGGGCGTTCATTACCGAAACTCCGTGCCCAGAAAACCAGAATACAGTTGAAAAATTTACGTCACTTATTAATTACTCTAAAATGTTTTGACAAACAACAACAAAAAAATAAATATAAACTTTACTATAGAAAAAGAAGAAAGTGTATATTTTCTTTCTTAGATATACCGACTGGTAGCAACGATAAAGAGCTGGCACTTTTAGAAAAAAAGACATAGCGTTAGATTGCCTATTAATTATTTCTTTTGAAATTGGCATGATAAAATCTTCAACATATAGAGTTTATAAAATTAAAGAATAAAACATAACATACCATAATATTCATGTAAAAACTTGTTCATTCATCTTCTTTTAGCAGAATGAGTAGCAGAAATAGACTTGACAGTTTTCCTTTTAGCTGGAGGTGGTGTAGGTAATAAAGTTTTCAATACATTAAACAATGATGGTGGATATTTTGGTCTGAATACAAGTTGCACAAAAGGCCAAAAGTTAAAAGGCCTGTTGTAAGTGTTGAATAATTTCAGAAATTTGAAGAAGGGTACCATTACTGATGAGTATAAGAACGGAGAACATATTCATTTGATCTTTTCTTTTGATTTTACAAATTAGTTCATGTCAATGATTCGAATAAGCATCCTCAAAAATCCTCAAAAATAAATGAAAATGCGAACAGACTTTTTCAAACTACAAATTTTTAACAAAATAAGTCTCATTCTTTGCTTGTTTGTCTCTTCATTCGTAATTTTTTGTTTGTTGTTGAAAAATATATTTACTTATACTCTTTCCGATCCTTCGTGTGTTTTACAGGCATAATTTTTGGTTTAAAGTTTCACAACCTTTTAGCGTGTACTTTCCTGGAGCCACATTCAGCTGTTCAAAAATTAGTATTGAAGCTTTTCGGCCAATTATAAAGTTGGCTGCGGAATCATAAATACAAAGTTCCAATTTACCAACTTTCATTGCAATTAAGTTATCTTTTTTTTACCTAATTGCGATACCAAAACAGTGCTCGTCTTTTTTTTTTTAATTTCTTGATCGCGTACCAACTTCTTTTGGTAAGACACATTCTAACTTCTTTACATCTATGCCACCATATTTGTTTTTTATTGTGCTATTCGTTTGCGATTCGTAACCAATTGTTCAAAGACACCCTTTGCACATACAGTTTCCATGCCACCTGCAGATCCTTCATAACTAAAAATTAGAGTTTCGGTCAATTTTAAAATTCTTATTTTTCATGCAACAAGCTTTGCACAGTCGACTCATTGTTCAATATCAAAAATTTTGCCACTGTCATTTCAATTTACGGCCATAAGAACTCACATATTTAGAGTTGTATATTGGGAACCTATAAGAAAGGTTTAGCATATTGAACTGACATTATGGGTGTTACCTACTCTGCATATATAGATAATATATAAAGCTAGAACGAATATAATTTTGATGTTTATCAGGATTCAATTCTAATGTTTAGACCAAGTATTTTCGGAAAATCGAATGGTAAGCAACTGTTACTCATTCGTCGAGAAACCATTCATAATAAAGTAAAATAAAGATGTAAAAATTTTAATCATTTCAGAGATTAATTTCTCAACAAACAATAAACGCTCTTTCATTTTTAAGTATCTTTACTAATAAACTGTATGTTGTTTTGATACTGTTTGTTAAAATTTTCTAAAAAACTGTAAATTTTTTGTAAAAAAGTTAATTTCCATACTTGTTGCAAAAAAAAAAAAAAAAAAAAAAAATTAACAAATAATATTTAATTATAAATTAGATAATTTAATGCATTATATATAAAAAAAAAATTAAAGTTTTCGAAATTACGACATATTTAAATTTTCTTAGCGTTTCAGATAAAACTTTCTCGACATACTGCCGTTTTTAAGGGTTAGGCAATTTAGTACGCATTTTCGCAGTTATAACTATGTTTTACAGATACTACATGTGATGCAGTTTCTATATAGAATAGTGCTACGAGCCCTTATTTCTAAAATATATTCAGAAAATCCAGCTGTATTAAGTAGCCTCCAATTATAAAATATTAAGAAATCTTGAGAAGCTCATAAAGATATAGTAGGTTACCAAAACCAACATATGAGAATTTTGACGATAAAAACAACTGATTAGACTTAAAAGATTTCTGAGATTCTTTAGCACGATTTTAGGATATTTTAACGGCGTAATTTTAAAACAATATTCGAACTCATTCCTAAGCTATAAAATCGTGCGCATTCAAAAATATATTTAAATTTGCATTTTCTTTTAAAGAAAAATTCAAAATCGGTAATTTTTTGATTTTCCGGTTAGCATTCAGTACTATATGTATTAATTTATTTTAGCCACTTATTTTGATCATGTATTCGACCAGTATTCGCTATCTACAACAAGTACGGAAATTATTACTGCGAAAACTAACAAAACTACAAATTATGCAAAATATGTAAAAACATCATCAAATCCTCCAACACCTACAACAACCACTAAATATTCTCTTGTTTCTATAGCTGTTTCAAAGTTTTCTCAGTACACAGTTTCATTGTCTCCGAATAAAAAAGCAGAAAAAAAAACAAACTCAACGAAAGAAAATTCACAAATGGTTTCAATGGAGTTGATTGGCTTGTTCGTAGCGATAACTCTTTTGGTTTTAATAGCTTTAATTTCAACAATGTGTTTTAAAAGACGGTAGGTTTCTTTTAATATGGTTTAACAGACGGTAGGTTTCTTTTAATATGGTTTAACAGACGGTAGGTTTCTTTTAATATGGTTTAAAAGACGGTAGGTTTCTGTTAAAATGGTTAAAAAGACGGTAGGTTTCTTTTAACAAAGTAATACATAATTATGAACAGATTTTACATTTACAGTAAATGTTAACCAATGTTTTTATACTTTCATTGAGAGTTTTTCTATATGATGAAGAAGATTATTTCAACCCACAGCCCCTCAGTGAGTTTATCTCAATGGTGAATTTTGTTGTAAGAGAGATTAACTTTTTCATTTGGTGTATTGTTATGTACATAAATGCACTGGTTTTTAAACTTCAGTGATTAGAGACAGAAAATGTTTTTGCTGGATGGCATCACTATTAGTAATTTCAAGCAAAGTTTCAAAACTTATATTGTGGTTGTTCACTACTACCCTTAATGCTTGTTTTTGAGCATTACAAGAGGCTGTTACTTTTCTTGCAACAAAACATCTAAATGAGAGGAAAATAGTTAAAAATCGAAAAATTAGCAAATATAGGATATATCCCACACGTGTTTGTTTGAAAAGTTTTACTCGATAACATTTTTCATACATTGTACAATTTTTCACTTTCATAACTTTCTCTTAAAAATCGTAATAAAACTATCAGCCCAAGCTAAACAAAATTCGTCGTTTTTCAATGTATGATTGCAACCAATCAACGAAGGCTTAATTGTTGGAGAGTTCCACATGTTTACCACGGCAAATGAAAGCTTAATTGTTCGGGAGTTCTACATGTTTACCACAACAAGCGAATTTTTGATGCTTGATAATGATGAAGTAAAATATGGAAAATTTTTTGAAGCAAACATGTTTTTCTTACTAAAAGCTTTTAGCTAAGACTTAAAGATAGTTTGAAATTAATATTCTGTTATAATCTCCCTGAGTTAGTCAATTTGTGTTAACCTATCAAACTTATGCCTTTTTTTAAATACGAGATCGAGGAGAAAAATTTTATACCTTACTTTAATGAAAAGGTCACAATGAAAAAACGGAAAATCTTCGAGAAAGTTTTTTCCACTATACAGACCTCTTAAAACATGAAATCACCATCAAATATCACAAATTTCCAAAAAATTTGTTATATTAATTTGAAAAGGAAAGTGTTGGTGTAGTTTTATATGATATGACAAATATTTAATTTAAATAAAAAATTTATATTAATTTTTATAATAATTATACTTAAACTTAATTTAAGCAAAATTTTTATCATTAGAAATGCAAAAGGACATTAATGATGAATAAAAAAACATAGTAAATTCTTCCTCACAAATATTTCATTATATAGTAGTAGCTGAGTACCGGGTGATGTAATTCATGATCTCAAGATCTCAAGTCTCTTCATTAAAAGGGCTAGGATTTAACTGTAGCTAAATAAAGCCTAAATTAAAAAATTGAAGAAAAAATTGACATAAATAATTTTTAAGTGAACTGCAGCTTATGTTTTATTTTTTTAGAAATTCAGGAGGTAATTTGAATGAACTCGAAGTTGATGTAAGTAAATTTTAAATGTCCATATAATTTCTGATATGGTTATTTATATTGAATATTTTATATTTATTTATTATTTATCATCTTTATAACTAATTATAATTATTGAATTAAGAATTATTCCAGTTCATTTAAATTGCCAGACACTTTAAAAATAAAAATTTAAAATAAAAATAAAAAAAATAAAAAATTCAGATCTTTCAGCGAACTAGAAAGATAGCTAACGCCTTTGCAAAGCGAAATGGAAAACTGTTTGCAAAGAGATATGCAAAAATGCACAATCATATAATTAAGAAGAACACACAAATCACTGTTATTTCTGCAAGTGTAAACAAATGGTAGAAAGTGTTTTCGTTTGTTTTTCAATCTTTTGATCAAAAGATTCATTTTTTTAAAGCCACGTGATTGTTTAAAGGTTTAGAAGAACAAGATATTGAATAAATATTATTTATCAGATTTTATATTTTTCGTAAAAATAATGAAAAACAGGGTAAAACCCTCGAAAAGGTACTTTTCAAATAACTAGGATTTAAGCCATTGCCAATAGTAAATAGAATAGGAGAGTTTGAGGACCTAATACCGTGGTATGGTAGGGTTACCCTCATAATTCACTTGGGAGGTCATTAAGCTCTTAATGTCGCAGATATTTGAAAAACTTCAAAAGTCACTAAAACAACGCGAAAATTTTTTCAAAAATATTAGTCACGGTCATGCTTCTGACTGTCAACTTTTATTCGTTATAGCATCACAGTTTATAACATCAATATTTCTCATTATTCGTCACGTAGGTTACTATAGTTGACAAAAGAAGAGAAGTCGGTACAAGTACTAGAAAATCGATTATTCTGTTTCAAGTTGCTTCAAAACTAAGAGTTTTCATGTAGGTTACGAAGGCAATCTTTTTGGTCCTAGAAATCTCCTATTTTATTTACCCCAGTTAACGAGTTTTTTGTGCACAGCAGGTTTCCGAATGGTCATAGTTGGCTAAATTTCCTTTTATTATGATATGCAAATGGGGAAATATGTGTAAGCTTAGATAGAGCAGAGTAACAAATGCAAAAATTCTTGTTAAAATTCAATAAAGAAATTTTAAAATTAGTTTTAAACTTACTAGCTCTAGAGTTGTGGCTCTGACGTTACAACGATTAATTGTCAGTTAATGTGAGAAAATATCGATAAAAATTTTTGAAAAGTTCTCACAATGTATTTTGAGACATTTATTTGTAACTTTCACTTTTTGAAAATTCTTTTTCTTTCTGCAACAAAGAAAATTTTATGATTATTTTCTCCTACCTAAACGAGCGAAATTTTATTTTTTCTTCAATGCAAATAACGATCTACTCTAATGATATAATCGACTCTTTTTTCTAGCGGAATACCACAGAAGTTGAAAATGACTAAAACGTAAGTAAATATTTCCAATTATGATTTAACTTAAAGTAAAAAATTATC
>JAUZNK010005187.1:0-10090 GCA_035046665.1 Euphysa ruthae
ACACGATGACACTCCTGTTCTACTTTCTGATATATGTTGGTTCATTCTTATTTTAAAACCCCGACCATGTTTAGTATCACCTATCGTTTTCCAAATATTTTTAAATGCACAGATAATCGCTGCCAAATTTTTAGTTTATACTTGGAAGTAGGAAAAGAAATTATATTATCTAACAATAAAACATGACATATTAGGAGTAAGATTACAAGCCATACAGTTAATGTTATTTACTTTTTAACATGCAACATGTGCAAAAATGAAACTTATATTGGGAAAATGATAGGTGATACTAAACATGGTCAGGGTTTTAAAATAAGAATGAACCAACATATATAAGAAAGTAGAACAGGAGTGTCATCGCATAAGTTTTCAATTCACGTGTACAACTGCGGTATTAAAAACAATTGCTTAATTGAGCCATTCTTCAAAATAAACGTAATGATTTCCCTTAAGGAACTTGGTAAATTAGAAACAATGGAGAGTAATTTTCACATAAGCGGCTACGGCACATTAAATAATAGATAAAAAAACATTCCACATTTATAATTAATCTGTCTGTTAAAAACGTCAATTTAAGAGTGCTCAAAACCCAGACTAGTACGGATTGGGATATTTTTATTACATGGAAATCTCAGACTATTCCAGGGATGGCACACAAAGGGTTAAAGTTGAAGACTTTCGAGACATTTACTAATCTATTTTGTTTTGTGAAAAAGATAAGCTACCAGTTGAAAAGGAGGCTGTCAAACAACTATCGCTATCTGAAGGTACTGATTGTGTGGAAGATCAGAAAGAAAGTAGTGCTGCTCTTCCTGTAGCTGCTATTAAAGTTGATATTATTGGCGGGAAACCGTTTTATGCAATACAGTTGAATGGACATAAAATTCCTTTGGCCGCTATCACGGTTCCTACTTCTGATGGAACTATGCAGTTGCTTCAGTCTGCCACTCAAAATGCTGCTTTGAGTTTTTCCCAACCTGCCTCACACATTTCATCACTTCAATCTACTCCGTGTCCTTCACCTGTTCCAGAAAATCAACCAAGCGACCAATCTTCTAAATTTTCTTCAAGTATGTAAAAAAAAAGCTTTTTTTTTATATTTCACTATTCTTTTTCACATGCATGAATACAGCATATGATAACCATAAACAACAATAAAAATCTAAATAAATTCTGCCCAATTGTCTAATAATATATGGCCAAATGTGGGGTATTTTAAAGTCGTGTGCATTTTTTATTACAAGCAAAAAACATTTTTGCTAGGAAGAATCATCTATGAGAAACATAAAAAAAAAAAAAAAAAATGTATTCTAATTTTTTATTTGGCTTTTGTGTATTTTACAGACCAGATATTGAATGGACCAGACTTCTAGAGAATAAAATAATAATTTCAAACTATAGCATGTTGAAGATTTTGGCACTTATATATAAGGAGATAAGTATTCGAGCTAAAATGAAGAAGCACAAAGAATAAGTATGCAACATTTTTTTTCGAATAAACGAAAATACGTAAAAATTAACATAGGAAGGTGTAATGCTAAAATTTGTAATATAAACATTAAATTAGTCTTGGTAATTTCATAGTGGTGAACTCTGTAAGATCAATGTTCATAAATGTTTTTTTTTAAAATTAGAATTTGCTATGAAGCACTATTTTGAAACGTATTGTAAAAGAACACCTGTTACTAAGAAATGTTTATGTAGATAGACAAACATTGCTGAAAATGATGTTTTAAGTCCTTCCTCCTAATCAAAGTATAAATCTTCATTTTCATTGTTGTCATTGTTATTTTTGCAATTCCTACATGGGCATATTTACTTTCTCCTTCATCCAAAGCAATTCACCAAGCTCTACAGCTCCAGGTGGAACCTGCTCTTTTGAACTTCGCGAGCTCTTATTTAGATAGTAGAGAGCTGTCACAAGGTTGCCATAAATTTCAATTTCATCGTTAGACCTAACATCACTACCTTGTAACTTAAGGCATGTATCAGTGAGCATAGATGTTTATTATTTATCAATAATAAATTATAAAAATAAGGTTTTTAAAATTACATATAGCATATTAAGCATGGACCCAAGTTTCTATCTAATATATATATATATATATATTATATATACTTAATTTTTTATTTCTTTTAGTGAATAAGCCAAAATTCACTTGTGAGATTTGTGGAAAATCTTACATTCGAAGTCGTTTCTATTACAATCATCTGAGAGAACATTCAAATGGACAAGAAAAAGAATTCAAATGCTCTTTCTGCTCAATTTCCTTTTCTAAAGTGGAATCTTTAAAAAAGCATCTTAATGTGCATTCTAGTAAGAATTATTTTTCTTTTGACTATTATTTAGAGGATTTATTGAGTATTTTATAATATCCATATCAGGGCTTTTCATTAGAGAGAAACTAAAACTAAAAGTATGCATTAGGCTTTTCCAGAAAATAAACAATGTTTAAAAAGCAAACAGACAGATACCCTCATTACTGTAACTATGCTGTAATCTTTGGCCCATCAAAATCTTCAGACAATTTTTTTTTTTTGCTGTTCATAAACTATTATAAAAAAGATAGATAGTTTGTTTTTGTAGCCTGTATTTAGAATAACAAGTTGTTGCTTTTCTGGAAAAGGTCCCTTAAGGTTCACATCCGTCTTTTTCTATATATGCAAAGCAATTTTTTTAAAGCTGGTTTATTAAAATATTTATAAAGCTTTGCACAAGGTTTTATAGTTTATATATGGTAAAAATTTTATTTTATAAATTGATTTTTCAGTCCAAAAAAATCTGTTTGGGATTGGGCCCCCAAAATTGGTTGAAAATAGTCTGAAATTGTGTTTATTTAAATCTCTCAAAAACAAAAATTATAGATCTTGGTTAAACTTGTAAAAGCTTAGTAAGCATGTATAGATGGTATCATTTTTTTCTCTTTAGAATCCTGTCAAAAAAATTTTTTGGGTTAGAATCCCAATGCAGGCTCAAGATAGCTTTCTAACCAAGAAATTATGTTTTTGTTTTCAAAATTAGGTAATTAATTAGGTAATAGTTAATTTTTTTTTTTTTAATTTAAGAATTTTCCTTTAATTACCTATTATTTTTAATGAAAAAGATAATGGAGACTATTGCAGTAATTATTCTGCATCTTCCCTGAACAATAAAATTTTGAGAGATTTTTGATTGAGATTGAGACATCAGTAGAACTTAGAATCAGTCCGGAGGCAAGAATTTTGGTCTTTTGGTTTAGTCATACCCAAATTTGGTAATAAATTTATACTTATTGTATAACCTTGGAATTTCAGCTAAATTGATGTTGCATAGTGTTATTGTTAGAAATAATTGTTTTTTACTGGTGTGTAGGTAAGTGGGTCAAGAGATGTCTCTGCTGAATTACTTTATATGTACAAACTTTCGTGAGGAGAAGCTTTTGCGAATTTAGGCCTTATACGTGAAATGAGGAAACTTTTTGTTTGTGAAATGAAGTAAAAAAGTCAAATATAATCATGATAAAAAAATTTTTTTTTTTTTTTTTGCATCGATAAATTTTAATACAACATGTAACTTTTGTGGGTTTTTTAATGTTTGGTATTCCTAAGTTTCCAAACATTGCTTGAATATCGATTTCATTGCCTTTCTTTTTACTTGGTGATTTACGTTTAGGCATCTTTTTTTTTTTTTTTCTCGCATCATGCAAAGATTCTTCTTCATTTTCAATTTCATTCATGAAGGAACCAAGTATTTGTTCTTTTTTGGGTTCTGCATATTTTTGATTTACAAGTCCTAGATATTTCTCAGCATGCTGTGTGTTTTTCAATGTTGGAGCCATTTTGAAGTATGATAAGATATTTCTATCGCACATTGAACAAGAGACGAACAACGATAGTGTCTTGTTAATAAAGCTGCCTTAGATGAGCTGTGGTTGGGAAAAGATTTGGTAATTCTTGATATTTCTTTCGGAATATCCATTTTCTTAAAAAACTTTCAAAACAAAAACGATAACTATTTTGTATTTGTCTAAGTACGTATAAACGAAAGAAAGGAAACTCAATCACAGAACCTATCAACATGTATAGAACTCATTTTGAAACGCAATATAAAAAAAAGAACAGAAGATGTGTTTACAAAGATTCGAAATGTACAAAGATACACTTTGTAAACAAAAATTAACAGTGCATAGATGCTTGTATTCATCAGAAATATGTCCTTTTTAAGAAAGCAGTTGAAAGAAAAAAATATAGATACAGTTGAAAAAGACCATGAGAACAATCCATTGGAAAGTCAGAAAGAAGGTTTGTGATTTCTTAATGTTTTATAACATTGCATTGCATTTTGCATTTTTTGGAGATTTCAACTTGCCTAAGTTCCTTAACAAATTCTTAAATTTTCATAAATCTCAGCGTAAGGCTTCTTATAAACCGGTTTTAAAAAAACATTATAGTATATGGAGATATGCCGATGAAAATGGTGTCGCAGCTGCTGTTAGAAAATTAAAGAGAATTTCAGACTAAGCGAAAGAACAGTTTGCTGTTTTCAAAAGAAAGCTGAGGAAGAGATTAAACAAGTCTCCAAAGAACAAAAAGAACCAAAGAAAGCTCTAGCAAAATATTCTTCACCTACTAGATATTCTTTACCTTTGTTGCTTGGAGAATTAGATTCAATGATACGGCTATTTGATTGAAATTGCTATTTAGAGCAATACAACATTCCCCAGTCTCTCGTTCTTAACATTGACCAGACACCTCTGAAGTATGTACCTGTGAACAATGAAACAATGGATAAACGTAGTACGATTTTTACTATTTTGGGGTAGTGATAACTGATATATTTACCATCACCATTTGTGAGAATTTCTTACCAATCCAGTTGATATATTGAGGAAACACAAATCAGAGCCTTCCACAAGTTACCGTTCCCCAAAGGATTTTTGCTGAGCGTCAATCCTAACCATTATTCTAATACGGTTGAATCGTTGAAGTTTCTTGATGAAATAATCTTCCCTTATGTCACCAATGAAAGATCGAAATTAAAGCTACAAGCAAATCAGGTCTTGATGATAATGGATGTTTTTACAGGCCATTATACCGAAGATGTTGTCATAAGACCCAGAAAACAACATCCTTATTGTCAATGTACCAAGAAACATGACGAAGTATTATCAATCGCTTGATCTTACTGTTAATGGGAAACTATTAATGTAAACGGTTTCTCAAGAAAAAATTTAATGAATGGTATTCAAATCAGATAGCAAAATGATTAGCTGACAGAGTTGAATTAAATAATATAGAAGTCAATCTTATTTTATCTATTTTGAAGCCCCTTCACACTGCTTGGATCTTTGAATTTTATATTGAAATGACTTAAAGAAAAGGTGTTAGCATAATCAAAAGTGGCTGGAGAGCTTCTAGGACTACAGATGCAGTAGACATTGGTCTAGAGAAGTTGCCATATTAGGAGGGAGCCACTCGTATGGCATTAACCAAAGGGAGTGACCTCAAGAAAATTTACATTATAAAATAAATTTCAATTTTAACTAGACAAATTTATTTATTCAATATTTATGATAAACTAAAATAAAGAATGGAAAAACAATAAAACTATAGAATCATTTTAGAAAGAAATTTCTAGAATAAAATCATATTTTAGTCAAGAAAAGAGTTTATACGAACAGAGTTTCCATATTTTGCAACAAAACTGTTTTTAATTCCAGTTATTGATTCCATTCAAAGGTGCATTGTTATTTTATTGATATTTTTCCAAATTTTACACTTTTAAATACAGGTAGAACTAGCTTCCCATTATGAATATCACAAGTATAATAAGAATAAGATTACTGAATGTGATTTATTAAAAACGTTTACATACGTACGTCCGTACGTACGTATGTAATTCCTATGAGAGTACTTGATTGATTGGATTTTGCTTAGAAGATGAAATTTTGAAGATGCTATATATTAAATGATGACAATCACTTTGACCAGTTCCAAATGAGTTAGAATGTTGTAAGGAGGCTTCTTTGTTTTTTAAAGTATCCGGTCAATACATGTACCCGAGAAGACTTAAAACATGTTTTTGGACGTATAAGATTTTTAAGTTTATAAACATTCATTAGATTTTTAAAATTTTCATTTCTAGGTTCATGTCACCAATTATTAAACAAGTGTCATATTTTTGCAAATATAAATCTAATAAATCCAATAAATTATTAACAAAATTTAAACCTATATAGAAATAATAGACTTAAGGATTATACACAACAATAATGAGCTATTTATTTTCTGTAATGTTAATGTAAGTTCAATTGGAATTATTTGGAGAGACGGATAGCAAGAAAACTCGGTTCTCTGGACAGAAAGTTTCACATACAGAAGTAGGCCTCTGCTACTTTTCGATTTATCTGAGCTATGTGGTTTTTTAAATTGAGAAACTGGAAGTGATTCTACCAGTTTATTTTTCATTATTGCTAATAAGTTAACCTTGTTAATAAGAAGATTAGAGAGGAGTGTCGATTTGTTCCTGATGGAGTCATTATTTATATAAGATAACAGGATTGTTTGGTTTATTTGACTTGAGATTTTGTAACATTTTTAAACCTGAGATAATGTATTCATTCTGTGCATGATTAGGAATGCATTCAGGTATTATATTGGAATTTTTATTTTTGTCAATATTAGTGTGAATATCAAAATTGTTTACATGGTTTTAGAGGGCGTGCAATGACTTCTATCATTTATGTGGTGTTCAGAAATATTATTTACGCTTTAGTGAGTTTATCAAGGAAATAAGTTAATTTTTTTTCATCATCTTGGTAGATGGTTAAAATGCTTATCAGATTGTTTGGAAAAATCTTAATACTGTTATTATTAAGATGTATACCGTCTTTCCAAAAATTTGAATTATGAATATTTTCATTACCTAGATAGCAAAAATTGTTTTACACACATAACTCTTTTAACTTTCAGTTTGTTTCAATCCTCCTTAAATCTGTGTCATTTTGTTGACGGGGCATAATTCCTGAAATCATGGCGTCTAAAGTAATGCATTTCCCAACTTCAATGATGTTATAGACAATCTCGTCATTACTCAATGCATGGGTGCCTGGAAGCGGGGAGAGGTCATTAGTGTCGACAGGGCAGTGTCATAAGTTTCTTCATTCAGTACTGGCTCAATATAACATTGAATTTACTCAGGAAATGCATGGAAATATGATTGGTGTGTGTCTATTAAATTATTTTGGGGTAATCTTCTTTGCCATACTGTCTGAAAACACGATCACATAGGTTTAAGGTGGTTTAGTTTGAATTAAATTTTCGTTACCAAGTATGTAAACAACAATTGTTGATGTTGCTATAAGTATTTTTGTTGTTGCTGTTATTTTTGTTTTGCGTTTTTTCATGGTTTTTTATGTTGTTATCAGTTTCATTTAAGTAAGTGAGATTTTCATCATCAACTGCACTTAAAACTTCAAATTGGTTTGATAAAGGGAGTTTGAATGCTTTATGTGTGAAATTATTATTTATGGTTGTAACAGACTAGGTTTTACTAATGTTCCATCTGTGATGTTAGGAATGTTTTCATTTTAATAATTTCTGAGTTTTTATAGTCTTTCTTCTACATTCCACGCTGTTTGTACGGGTAGTCATTTCATTATTTGCATCAGGGCTATTTATGTTTTCCCTCATACCTCTCGAACATAAAAGTTTAACCCTCTGGTTGTGTAAAAATGACAAATGCATTTATTGCATTTCAGCATTGTAGTTAATAGCTAATAGATGTATATATTATCGTGTTATAAATAAACAAAAGATTAATAAAACATTTTTAATATGAGTTTATAGTAATTAAAATGTCTAATGTTTTTTATTAGCTTATATATGATGACTTACATCAAGAGTCGGTAACAAAATTTTTGTAAAATGTTTGAAATCTAACAAAAAAACCAACAAGAAGAATTATAATTACTAAGTTACGCTATATAAAAATGTTAAATCTTTAGGCATCTAACATCGAAACAAGAATTATACTGACTAAGGTTAACAGTTGTATCGGTGCAGAATTATTCTGTGAGTCATCAGTATAGTAACATTTGAATTTTTTTTTTTTTTTTACACTGTTCATTTGCGTATTGGTAAAACAACTGCATTAAATGATTTTATGAATGAATCAGGTTCAACAGAAGTCTCTAGTAAATCCTTGTCTAAGTCTTATTCAAAAAAAGATCAGCAGCCTCCTCATTCCTCATACTTTCAAATTTTTGACTGTTTTCATTGCGATAGATTTTCCATCTATTGCTGAAAGATTCTCACTTTTTAAGGATTTAGAGAGGTTGTCAGTCAAGCAGTATACAGTGTGTGCTAAATTTATGCCATAAAAAAAACGAAATTTTGTCATTTGATATCAGCAGTCAATATGGCTTGAATTTCACTGTTCAAATTTTCCTCTAAAGACAAATCCCAAAGTTCATAGAGAGGTTTATAGTTTGCAATAATCTTTCTCATAGAATTTGCTCTAACTGTCTAGCGGGTTTTACAAAACTTGGAAAGTGACTCGATACTTTCATAGATATCATCATCTGCGTATTTGATTTCTACATTTTGTTTGATTTCTCCTAATAGTTGCTCCCTTTTAGGAGAATACTTTACTAAAGTTGTTATCTCACCAGTGGTTGCAATAACATCTCCAAGAAGGGGTATGGTTTGGTTGTGTCTTTCACGGAAATGCTAAGAGTGTGACACTGGCAATGACTTTCAATGGCTTTTGGAGTTGCCTTATTTGAGACACGATACCACTTTTCTTACCCAGCATATTGCTTGCACCGTCATGTTTGTCCACGCAAGTCATATAAAGGCAAGTTGAATCTTACAAGTGCACCTTTCATTGTGGATACGATAGTGTCACTTTGTATATTTGGTATTTCATAAAAACCGAAGAAATCCTCATTTGGATTCAAATCTTCATCTACCCATCGTACACAAAATGATAGTTGCTGCAGGTTCGAAATGTCTGTATATTCATCAAACATGGTAGCAAACATTTTACTATTATTGGCATCATAAAGCTTTTTTCTCAATACTTGTTTGGCCATTATATTTAGTAGTTCGTCCTGAAAATCGTTATGCGTATACTTTTTGGTACCACTTTCTCTGTGAAGAATTCTTTCCTTTACCCACGGATATTCTTTAGCTCGTAAAAAAAGCAACTGAGTAAAATTACTGTCAAATTCAGTATCGCCACGAATAGCAATTCCTTGACGAGCTGATGTTTGTAGACAATCTACAATCATGGTCAAATATTGCAGCTCTCTTTCTCTTTTCCGTGCAGTTTCAGCACTGATCAATTTTTTGGATCCTTACAGTTCCGGATAACTATTTCGTACAATAAGACTGCGATGTGGCATTTGCTCTTTTCATGATCCTTAAAACACGATGGAGCCTTCCTCCAGTTTTTGAACCTTGTTGATATATAGGCTGGATCTTTACTGTGTTCTGCTGTTAATTTTTGTTGATGGGTATGACAAAAGCACAAGACACAGTCTCTCTCTTGATTATAATGAAGCCATTTGTAGTCATCAAATCATTGATACTGACATCGACGCTCATATAATCCAAATTTTGTTGTTGGGAATTCAAAAGATTTGTCAAGGCGGAACTGAGTAGGTTTTTCCATGTGTGCAACAGTGTCCTTACTATTTAAATTATTTACAACAGATTCTATGCTATGAACATTATTTATAAAAGATTCGTTGGTATTCACATTATTTACAGGTATCTCTTCTTGCCTATTTTGTGATGATGTGGACTTGAAAAACGATTCAGTTGATTTTTGCATGTTTCCAAATTTACTGATAATCATCGAATCACATCCACTTGCACATTTATCAACTACTTCTCCCTGCACTAAATTCTCTTTTCTTCAACTTTCGAAAAAACTCACATAATAAAAGAATAAACACAATAGAATGTTTCACTTTAAACAAAATTAAATGCAATAGAAGGGTTTATTTTTAAGTAATTAAGCTGGTGTTTCTTCTTCACATTTCTTTTGTGATAATTTAAAGTCTTTGTTTTTTTTAAGTTTCTTTGCCCTGAAAAAAAAAAAATG
>JAUZNK010005188.1:0-10090 GCA_035046665.1 Euphysa ruthae
AAACATATAATATATAACAAATAACAAAAAATATATATATATATATATATATAGATAACTAAATAACGATAAAAGAACTTGTGATATAAGTGTTTGTAACATAACCTTCTTTCTCCTATTTCCTGACAAAATTTTGAACGAAATATTCCTTTAATGGCACCTGTAACTGTTAATGTGGCATTGCATTGAAATGATTCAATTTTGTAACAAAATGCTTAATTATGTAAACTACATCACTAGAGTGAAGTTGGTCTCTTCTATATGATATGCAGATATTTAATAAAGAACTTGGAGGTAGATAGTTAAATAGTTGCTTAATTGACCTGTACCTTGCATTGACTTGACTTTTTAATTTTCAGACTGTAGTTTGAAATTTAGTTTGCTACACAGATTCGGTTCGTATAATTTTAAGTCCTGGTTTACCTTAGACCATTTCCATATATCATGGAAAAGAGGGAATTATATACATGTTTAGAAAAAAGAATGGAATTTTGTGAGAAGATTATTTACAAAAATCATCATGGTTGCCGTAAAAGTAATCAACAAATTTTAAAATGGTTGTCGTGCCTAGTGTATGTTTCCAGATCCTAGAGCCGTTGGCTTGAACCCATCTCGGAACCAATTATTTCCTTTAATGTAAGCTCAAAAGGGAGCTATAAGTACACCAGAACCGAACTTGTGGGCCTTTCTGTAATAAACATTTTTTATATTGCTGATACTGTATCAAAATTCTATAAGCATTTATATACTACTAATGGAAAATCTAATCTAATCCCAAATCAAATCAAAGTTTTTATCTTTTTTATAGGATATATCTAGCGGCATATCTGTATTTACTTTTTTACATATTTAAAATTTAATTGATGTTAAACACCTTTAAAAACATGTTGGCTGGAAAACTTGGCTTCAAACCTTGCTTGTAATATAAGGAAACCTAAAATGATGCAACATAACAACGTGTTAAGAAAATATGTAGAACGAGTTATTAGTAATTATATAAGCTGTAAAAACACATTAGTTTTAATACTTCAGGAGAATTTTTTTTGCTTTTTGCCATAAAAATAATTTTTATCTAAATGAGCCATTTTGAAAACGATTGTTCCAAAAATTGATTACTGTTATACGAAATGAAATAGTTTTCATTGCTTTTATCTATTTAAAATATAGCAGTTCAAAAAGTAATCCTCTAATTAGTAGATCCTGTAATTAGCAATTAAAAGATTTAGAAATTGTTTGAACACGACAAAAATCCTTGTCACTGCTTAAAGTGCTTTTTAACAGTTTTTGGAATTCAAATTGATAATTAGATAATTTATTTTCATTTAATTTTTGAAAATATTTAAACAATTTAGAAACAGTTTTTTTTTTTTTAATTGACAATGTAGAAAGTAATAGTGATTTTACTTCTTTGGTTTAGCTGAGTTTAACTTTCCGTTAATACTGAAACTTTAAAAATTTTTAAGCGGCAATTTCCACGTCATTGAATAAAATTATATCACCCAATATTTGAGTTATTCTCTCTAAGCATTTGCAGAGCTGTATAAAAAATTTTAGCTGTTGTATTCATTTCAACTGTCATATTTATTCAAATTTACACAATTTTCAAAATTAAGTGATAGAGTTTTTTTATTTTGAATTCGCTATAAGCGAGTTACGCTGTCCTAAAAGTTGTTATTGCTTGTGGCCGAAAATTTATTTTAAAATTTTGATTTTTAACAACATTTGTTTATAAAAAAAGAAGACAATATTTAAAAATCAGACTACTTTGTCCCAATTAACTTGTTCATAATCCGATTTAAATTAAAAATCGTTGGAATTGAAAAAAAACTTTTAGCATCTCATTAGGCGAACTTCTTCGGAAGAAAACCAGTGAAAAATAAGACATTAATATTTCATGCATTAATAAGTATATAGTACTTGTATTGAAAACACGTATATACGTAAAAGACCAAAATTTTGAGCATTGACCACAAATACCATGAATCACTCATAAAGTAAATAATCTTATCCAATATGATTCTTTAAAATTCTGCTTGTCAAAACAACACCTAAAATAACACCAGGCGTATATATCTCAAACTGTTTCCCATCAAAATTATCGTTGTCGGTAAAGGAACAAAGAAAGTGGAAAAAATCTGCTTGTAGGAGAATTTAATAGTGATTAGTGACCACTTACTGTTCCTAAGATTTGTATCTATAAAAAGCATTTGTCAATAGATTTATATTCAAAAAGTTTCACGTGAAATAATTCGGATTTGAGTTTCCGCTGTAAGCAATGTTAACAAAAGACAAAAGTTTTTCTCAATACTTTGGTATTAAGCTTCTTAAATGTGTAGCAATAACACTAAACTCGATGTTTATTTAAATGGCTTCAAAAATTTGGATAATATAGATGACAATAAAAAATTTTCTATTAAAATGTTTGCTATATTGAGTCTTATAGGTAATGAATTTCAAAACACAAAGAGGTTTTATGAAAAATGTATCAAATTATAAATGTAAACTTGTATGTATTCCAAACCAGACGAGATCATTTCAAAAACTCGTTTTTTTTGCCAGAATCATATTTTCACCTACGAGATCTTTTTAAGGTTATCCGCATTGCATATATCTTGTTTTGTAGTTCTAATCATGGATCATTATCCATGTATTATGTATTATGTATCAATGTATTATGACTAGATTAATGTGTTAATTTCAATTTGTAATAAATTCCACATAGTATGGTTGTGAAACAGAGTCGTAGCAGTGATTGCTATAATTTCAAAATTCAAATAATTTGTCATGAATGATAACGTTTTTTTTTTTTTAAATGACGACAATAGGTTTGGAGGTATAAAGAAGCGTGTGCTAAATTGCTTTTAATTCATTTATGTTCTCATTCATTGATTAGTATTTTGTAATGATGAAGTTCTCCGTAACTGTGTAAATAAACATGCATAAAAATGTTAACTTAGTCTATTAATTAGTTAATAGTGCTATAAATTATTGTTTATTATAGTATAGATGCTGCTGGTTTCTTTAAACCAGTCATGGAATATATTATAGTCAAATAAAAATTCGTACTAATCAGTTTCTTATAATGTTCTTATTTTACTCCAACTATGTCAAATTTTTTTTTTTTGTTTAATATAAATATATTCTGGGAGTTCCAACTTTCTGACATGCTATATATTCTTGAGTGAAAATATTGTCAAAAGAAATAGTGGTTTATATGGCATATGACTTAAAACTTCAAGAACAAAAATAACATTTTTCAGTAGACGTATGGCAAATGATATAAAAACTACAATCATAAAACCATGGCCACAGTTTATATATATACTTGCTTGTTAGACACTATAAATGTGTCACCTATGTGTTAACTGTCTATGATTGTGCATGTGGATTCTTTTGAACATGCGGCTCATCAGTTATTGACCAGACGAGATTGCAAAACTTATGAAAACTTTGTAATTTTTTCGTCATATGCTAATTTTCCAACTCATCTTAGGAGTATAACTTCAAAGGTTTAATAAGAAATTTTAAAACTCATGACAATCATAACTGTGATTGATTGTCTTGCTCTGTTTGGTAAACTTTTAATTTTTTTTTCAGACTTTAAATTAACGCCAATCTCAAATATGAAGGTTTTTGTTAATTTCCTGGACACATGTTTTGTAGTACCATGTGGTGACGGAACTAAATCCATTGATTGGCTAATAAAAGAAACTGCAAAGCGCAAAGAATTGATTGATCTGCAAAAACCACCAGTTGATATTGATTACTTACAGGCTAGATTAGCAAAGACATATGGACTTCTATCAAAGGAGGACTTTATCAAAGATGTGCTCGAAGATGGAGACTTGGTAAACTTAGGTAAGTATGAAATAGAAAAGAATTTAAGCGAATCAATGCATAAAAATCTCAAGAAAAAAGCAAATAAGTTTTGCTCGAAATACATCAATTTTAGCAATTGAGCATGCAAAAATTTTGTTATTTCGATATTATCAAATTTCTTTTGAAGAGAAAATGTAGCTGAAAAAATATTGCCTAAAGAAAATTTAACAATAATAGATTGTTAAAAATGGTTACTTATTGATTTCTAGGATTATTATACAATATCAAAATATATTTCGGATCGTCATGTTTTGTTTTTAAGTTTCTGTATGCAATAATTACTGGGATTTAAGCATAAAAGCTTCTTTTTTTGAAATATAGTTTAGAAAAACGATGAAATGCAAATATAAATTGTTATATTTCTTTTCTCGCAATTCCATTTTCATTTTAATTGTGTGCGGTTGATAGAATGAGCAACTAAATATTTAGTTTTTACTGAATATTTAATTTTATTTTAATTTTTATTACAAAATATTTACAAGTAATAATCTCTTAGAGAAAACAAATTAAGTTTAATTTTTCAAATAAGATTGATATTTCGAGCTTCTAGCTTATGTCCCAAACTATATCCCTGCTTGTTTTCGAATTTTATCTTTGTAATGCAGTGAAAAATTATGAAAGTCTCGCTTTTAATGAAAAAAATTACTGTTAACTGATAAATACCTAAACAGATTTGCCAAAAACATGACAATAAAGTGAAAGTCAGCATTGACATTTTATTCATATAGGATAACTTTAATTTTATATTATTCATAATAGATAATTTCTAGGCGCTCATTAAATTCGCCCTTATAAGCAAAAATTTTGACTCAGACACGCATACAATTCTCAAAGGCAAGCTTTTCCATTTCTGGGACTCTGACAAGAAATTATCTGCCCTTTAAATATTTTTAAAGAACTTACTGCATTAAAATAAGATACACTGGTTTTTAATCGATAGCAAATATTTTCTGATATTAAAATTTTTGCCCAAAATCTCAAAGATAACATGAAAAATAAATTTTTGCCTAATGATTTGGGAACAGAAATCGTAACCTTTCGATCGTTTTTTCAACGCCTTGCCAACTGAGCAATCTCCGTTATTTGTTGTTTATTAAAGTTTTGATATTGCAGATTTGCCCATTGTTTATAAATGACCAATCAAAAAAGAAACAAATGAAAATCTTTAAAATATATATATCGTTCTGTTAAGTTGTTTTTTGTTTTTTTTTATGACAGTTGGCATTGCGACGACCAATAAAAATGCTTGATTAAAAATGTGTATAATACCGTAAGTATTACTACACTTTTTATTTAATGGGACTGCCAGTTTCTTAGACATGTTGGGCGTTATTTAAAAGTTGTTTTAACAATGAAAAATGGTTTTATTTCAACAAAACAGCACGAACTGTTCTCGAGTTATAAGCATTTATAGTTTTGAGGTATAGTTTAAATCAAGCCTGGTGATGACATCACAGTTATGCATGAAACATTCAAGACATCACATTCTGATTTTAATAATCTTTGTTAAGGAGATAGATGTTTATGCCTTTAAATATTATGCACAAAAACTGGAGTTTTATTTTTTATAGGTGGTTAGTTCCAGTCCTTTTTAGGTTTTTGAACAATGTAAATGTATCCTGCATGTTCAATTTGTGTGGCTTCTTTTTTGGCTGTGCAAGTACGAAAAGTACGGTGTCCAGAACTGCGTTTTGAAAATTGACCATCGTCAAGATTCATACCACTTTTTTTTTGGTACAAACTCGTTATATTGTATTTCAATTACTTCTCTAACTTTTCTATCAAACTTTTTGGTTCTATTTTGAGGATTTTAACATCTTCAAAAAAAAAGAAAAAAAGAAGCTAATATAGTGACGCTACAGTTATAAGTAATGTAAGCTGACCACGCTGGTATTAAAAATCCGAGCGAAAATTTCTGAAAAAGAATAAAATTAGTATTGAGAGTACGCGTATTTACTGATGTTTACTAAATAATTTAATTATACTCTCGTACACGATGTCTTCATTAAAAAAAAAAAATAAATAAATAAATAAAATATATATATATAATAATGTAAATATGGAGTGTTTTTGATTTTATTTTTTGTTTTTCTGTTTGTTTTATTTTCGATTTTCAGAAAACTATGAAAAATTTTTGAGAAAGGAAATAGAAAGAATCGCTTTACAGGAATATTAAGGAAATATATATACGCTTAAGTTTAGGTCAAAAAAATACTTGAATAATTCGATTGTTTCAGCTTGTAATTTATTTTTGAAGTAGCTAACAACCAGTCAATTTTAAAAGAATTTTTTTGTGTTGCTTGCAATCTGTAAAATGATAAAGAAAGAAATTAATTTTTTACAAGATTGCTATGTTATTTTAATCCAACTTAAGGTTCTAGTATAAGCAGCAACCAATTTCATAACTGCAGCGTTAAAACATATCCAGGATCATGAATTTGTAGAGCGTGTGACATGAAAAAGTAGTTAATTTATTAAAATATGTATATTAAAATTTGAAGTTTTTTTTTTTTTTTTTTATTTTTTTAAATACTATTTCACTTTTTTCTGAATTGGAGAAAGCTATACTAACATGGGCAAGGATTTAACTTGCAA
Source organism: Euphysa ruthae (assembly GCA_035046665.1). Classification (NCBI taxonomy): domain Eukaryota; kingdom Metazoa; phylum Cnidaria; class Hydrozoa; order Anthoathecata; family Corymorphidae; genus Euphysa; species Euphysa ruthae. The sequence continues at coordinate 6,475 of JAUZNK010005188.1, forward strand.
ACACCTTCGTGGCGCTTTTAGATACCATTTCCGTACATTCCGTGCTGTTTTCTTTCCCCGTTCTGCAAAGATTACACAATGTATAACATCCTGTTAGAGCAAATCAGAACTGCAAAACTCTACAAGCTTGTTCTTTCAGCGAATTAGCGTAGTCGTGCATTTTGAACTAACGACAATGTTGTCCAGCGCCAATTTCCACCCATAGTTCAACGAAGTTTAATGAAAAATGTGGTACAAAGCGATTAAAACGACGTCTGAGTCCACAGTTAAAATTGACACATTTTTAAAACCTTTAGATGAAGCATCATACAAGTGGAGAAATTTGCAGCTGTCTGTTTCATCATGGTCACACGCTTCAGGTTAACTAGAATTAAACTGATTACTGTTCACTGGAACTTTTGATACGGTTTCAATAATAGTGGTGTTTATCGAATTAACTGCGACAATGTGGTTTGAAAATCATTTGAAACAGTTCTGTTTTGTTGTCATCAAACTTCTTGAAATTTTGTGCTCAAGAGTCTATTATTCCTTACTGAAACTTACCATCACGAATTTCTCTCGTTTATCCTTTGATATTGTTTGAATGATACACATCAAAAACATCTATTCGTTTTAAACCAAAACAAAACCTTTGTTGGCTTATAATTACAAAACCTGCTTCATCGATTACTTTCATTTCTACGTTAGAAAGTTCAAAATTGGGTTCACAATACTTATTTTTAAAAATCTGATTCTTTCAAATATTCCATATTCTGACAATGTAACGGGATACATATGATTTTCTTTCCCAAAGAAGTTTTCTTGGTCAACATCTCTTGATTAGGTTGCAACATAAAGTCTTGCGTACGATTGCCGTTCGTAAGTTAGACTGGTCACTTTTTGTTTGGATATGTTTGCAGATAAATAATATATTCGTCGGAAGAGTGGGAACTTGTATTTTTTATTGAATCCAAGATCAAGTGTAGTATCTCGGCCAATTGGCTAGAATCTTGCCCTTGATCGAGTGTATCCATCTGTATTCATTAATAGTTTATGGATGTAAAACATAAAATTCAAAAAATAATAATACGCTTTCATAGTTAAACTTTGTGAACTGACGTTTACCCATTGTTTGTACGTTTCTAAACAGATGAAGAGCCTCTTTGTTTTGTAAATGCTAATTTGGACAGATTAATTAAAGATGCTAAGGATATTTGATGGGCATATCATCGACGTTTCACATTTAAGCCAGTGAGAAAAATTTTCCAAGCTGTGCTTACAGTTACTGTTTGGAAAATTTCTATCCAAATGGTTAGCCATTTCCTTACAAACAGTCACGAATTGTGTTTATAATCGGTATTTCGATATGCAATGGTCCCATCATCCATATTACATTTAGAAAATAAGTCAGAATGATTAGCAGCTTTACCGAATAATAATGAACCATATTGGTATGACTTCATTATTAGATTACATTGTCTCTGCCTCACATCTTTTAAGGCAGAAACAACTTTCTTTAAAAATAACAGATCGATCTAAGAAATAAATTTTGAAGTGATTTTATACTTGGTAGTTTGTAATCAAAACATAAATGATGGTATAAACTTCGGCTACACATTTTTTTTTTATAAGAACCTCGTTTATAAGAACGTTGAGGCTGGTAGTTTGCCAAAATTAAGGATTTTATTAAGAATATCCCCAGCCTGAATAATATGTAATACAGACTTTTTGTTAATAACTGTAATTCTGTTTGTTCTTCGATAACAATGAAATATAACAAGAATGACCATGAGAAAATGCTTCAAATGATAAGTTTAAAATTCAAAGAAGAAATCTGGTACACCATGGAAATATTTTTTTGACTGTCTAAAGGTGGTTTTGACGTCAGGTTTGAAAATAACAACAAAGTCAAATTGATTAGCCAAAAAAATTTCAATTTCCCAAATAAATTATCAGAAAGTGCAAATTAATTTGTGTGGTAAAATGTGTCTGTCGGATGATAAAACTTTTTTTTGTGGTAGCTACATAATTGACGAGGTGAAGAAAAAAATGATATTTCTGGGTATGTTAGGAAAAACTGAAGGTAGATCAACTGGTTTTGACTTGCAATAGTGTAACAAAATTTGTGTCATCAAGCCAATGCTTTCTACAAACAACAGAATATTTAGTGATTTTGAAGTTTGCTCTTGGAATGCTGTTATTCCATCTCTGTGTCATCCTTTGGAAATTTATAAACTCGGATATGATATGATTTTGTTGATTTTTCATCAGAATTACATCTTGTTTCAACAACATTTTGATTCTGCCAAGTTTTTGTCATGGTTAGCTATAATGAAAAATATTTTAATTGAAAATTAGTTTATGTAAGTATGACCAAGAAAAAATAATTTTCTTTATAAGCTTCGGCCTCCAATTTCTTGTTTCTGTTGTCGCATTCTCTACAAGCAATGGAATATCCTCATTTCTTCTTCTATAGTGACACTCTTGCTTATATTTTGGAATAACGAAATAAATTATTATCTCTGCATCAATATTTCTCAAAAAATAAATTTTTAATGCTTTTATGTAAATAATTTTATATGTATATCTTTAAATTTAGTAATAATTGATTTCTTTTTCAGGCACATTGGTTGAAAATAAGACAAATACAGTTTCTTTGAATGGAAAGTATCTTTTCTAACGCAAACAATTGCATAATTGAAATTTGTGGTTAGATGAATTTGTTTATGAAAAGTGTGTTTTGTCCTTATGTTATTTGAGTTTCCTAAACTAAATAACATATGAACGGATATATTGCACTATATGTATAAAGTCATGTTTATGATTAAACATGACTGTTACTTCATGTTTAACATAATTATAATTTTGACATTTTAATTTAATTTCACTTTGAATTGGAAAAAATGAATTGGTAACACTACTTTATTTTCTTGTCTTATTGTAGTGGAAAGTTTTTTTATTTATTTTTTTTTACTGGAGCTTATAAGCAAGAGCAATGGCAAAAAAGATAAAGTGAATTAGATTAGTTAAAGTCGTACCTGGAAAAATACAGCAAAATTTTAACCACAAAAACCGGTCAAAAGTGGAAAGCAAACATTTTTCTGAAGAAAGAATTTACTTTTTTAAATTTTCTCGCTCTTAATGAATATCTGCAGTTAAAAAAAGTTATTGCTAACTAGTAACAATGATTTTGTATTGAGAATCTGTGGAATTCTAATGCTTACACCTTTTTTGCGCCCACCCAGTTTTAAATAAGTTTTTTTTTTTGCACCTTTTTTTTCATACTTTGTCTCGCCTCCCTAATATTTAATTATTATTTCAACAGAAGAGAATAATTCAATCGAGACAATAGTTACCAAATCAATACCACATCAAAATTAATTTAAATTATGTTGACAGAGATTTTTTTTTAAACATTAAACCAAAGAGTCATAAATATTCCATTCTACTGTAAACATCCATTGTTTTACTATATCATACTACATCATGTCTTGAAAATACAATACTGTCAACAGTGAATTTATTTCTATTTACATCTTTGTTGTACATTACTCACTGGTAGCATATGAAAATTAGTTGTTTGTTAAATTCTGTTGCAATTTTCTTCTATCAACAATTACCATATACCACTTTTAAC
>JAUZNK010005189.1:0-10090 GCA_035046665.1 Euphysa ruthae
TATATATATAGATTGAACAATAGCGTCTTAATCACACACTCACACACATTTATTTGTATTCAATTCTTCCAAAAAAAATAGTCTTCTATTTATCTTTTTTTAAATGGTGTGCGAATATGGGCGGTATGATGTTTTTTTTTTTTTTGTTTTTTTTTTTGGAAGAGACAAAGGTATAAGCTAAAAAAAATGAGCCGTTGCTATACACTTTAATATAACAGTAGTCATGATCAATAGTGTAAAGAGAGAGTTTTTTTTTTTTTTTTTTTTTTTTTTTTGCTTAAAAATGATGGGTGTATAGCTTATACATTAGAACTTTGCCTATGGCGCGTTAAGGGTTAGATTTTTATTTGATAGGTCCCCATGGTTGGCTTAATTGAAGGTATTTCATCCTAGTATACTAAAAATTATGGCTTAACCTGTATAAGAATTAAGTAAACTGTATAAAATAGACATCATATTTAACCCATATGGGCATGTCTCAAAAATTCTCATTGCCATGTAACAACTCTCTCATAGAAATTTTTGATATGAATAGTGACTATAGAATAGTTCAAATATTTAAGGCAAATAAATCTTCTTTTTAATGTAAAATATCATATATGGTAATATTTTTGAAATTTATAGTGAGCTAAGAATTTCAGCCGCCACCCCATTTAAAGATTTTTTGTGAGTGCTATTTCACATCACAAACTTTTTAATATTTTGAAAATTTTGAAAGAATAAGAGTCAGAATTTTGTTGCATAATCAGATTGAGAGATCATTTTTTTATTTAAAAATTTTTCTAATAAAAATTTGATTAGAAGGAAAATTTGGAATATGTAATAAATATGTATTTTCTTAGATTAGCTTAACTGCACATCATATATTTCTATTTAAAACTGCAGTGGGTGTGTCAATATGGTGTAGCTGATGTTTACCAGTCTCAATTAATTCCTGGATACGTCTTCACTGGTTGCTTTTATGTTTTTGTACAGTATTTTGTTGTTTTGACTCTAGATGTTTTATAATATAAAATAATGTCACCAAAGAAAAGTAAGTCAAGAAAACGAGGTAATTGTTTAGGGTAAAATTAGAATATTATATGTTTTCTGAAAGTTTGTTTTCTTTTTGGATTTATCTGAGAAGCCGACGGAGTCTTATGATGTCACCCATGTCGTTTTTGTTTTTTTTCAGTAATGAGTTTTTTCAGTAACAGCTCATTATTTTTTAAAATTTTACACTAAGGTGAAAGGTAAATATATAAAAGATAATATTTAGAAAATAGTTATTTTAGATTTTAAAAAGTTTATTTTGTTTTTGGTAATAAAGCTGGAATATGCCCAAATTCCTAATTTTAGGTCTAAAATTAACAATTGTTTGAATTCTTTCGTTGATTTTTTTTTGAAATTTTGGATGGAGTTTAATGACTATGGGGTAATTGTTTGATTCATGATTCACCTGGTGAAAATTCTCGTTTAGGGTCCTGAGCCTGATTTATAACATAAAAACGACTAAAATCAGTTATGTTAAAATTATGGATTAAATTGGGAAAAAAAATATTTCTGGTAAATTAGCTTGACCCAAAACATAGTCATCGTAAACCTAAAAACAACGTTTCTGAAATTTTGTCTCAAAATTTGGTTTTTTTTTTTTTTTTTTTTTTTTTTTTAATTGCTTCTGTTAAAGGAAGTTAAGAGAATCTTTAACTTCGGAAAATTTTTGATACTCTTCCAGAAATTTTTTTTCTATTCTGCGGAAATTTTAACTAAAATAAAGTTTAAATTTAAAGCGGTACGATTTTGCAGCTACGGTAGAAAATGGTATCAAATCGTGAAAGTTTTATTTTGAGGAATTTTACAAATTTTTTCTATAGATTTATGAAATCAAATCCATTTAGTTGATACCTTGATGATTAATTCTGTTAATAAATTTACAGGGCTGAACAAATATATTTTTTGTACTGAATGTAGACATACATATGTTTTACACTCTCGAAAAAAAGTTCAGTTTAACAAATTTAATGTACGTAAGCAAAACAAAATATAACTATTATAAATATATCTATACTGAGATAAATATTGGTCAGGAAGAAAACACACAGTAAGGAAGGATACATATTTTAAAACGGTCTTAAGATAATTTTCAAGTTTTTGTAACTAAAAAATAGAGGTGAAATAATTATCAATAAACAATTGTAATTGGTCCAATTACTGCTCTGAATATCTTATATATCAGCACTATATAGAAGTTCTGGACATTCAGATCATTTATATTGATGTACGTTATGGCATTCAAAAGGTCAGGTTTCATCGAACTACGCTGTGAGGTTTTTTGGATAATCATACACAAGAATCCCCTTTCAACAGCAGCAGTACTACAACTAAGTGTCATTATTACTCTAGCAAGGGTGTTAAGGCCCTGAATGTCAATACTCTTTTCCTTTAACAAGGCCGTATAAACATTTACAGCTTTGTTTTTTCTTAGCATCGATACACTTTCTCTGAAAATAGGCCATTGCAACAAGTAAATTTTTATCCTCTACTGTCAGCTATCCTCTTTTATGAAAGTAATTCCCCAGTTCTTTATGTTCTACAACGATAAACTTTTTTTTCCGGTCGTTTTAAAAGAATATGGTAAAAGTTTAAAGCCAATTACTTTGGTCAGCTGTTCAACGCGAACTTTTGTGAACTCGAACAGAGATAGTTGCACAGTGAGCTGTTTTTTTAGCGTAAGTCACAAAATTATTGAAACTCATAATTTTAGACTTGCTTATTAAATGAATATTTCATCTTCCTAAAAAAGGCCAAATAAGTAATGTAATTATTAAGTAATGTAATTCTTTTAACAAATGTCATAAAATTTTTGTAATATAAGTGATAGTCTAGTTAGAGCGTTTGTTTTTCCTACTAATTATTTTATGTTTGCTGCGGATGACTAACAACGCTATATTATTTCCTTATGTTTAAAACTTACTTAAAAGATCAATTGAAAAGATAAACAATTCCAAAACAAATAAAAACGTTGTGAATAAAAAAAAGCCTAATGTACATAATAACATTTAAAAAAAAGTTAACTTTCTTTTAGCTTGATGAGATTATTACAAGATAATAACTTTTTGTTTTTTAAGTCATTTTTATTATCAACAATCCATTTTTAATGTAAAGTTATTAAAAATATTTAACTCATTCTACACTGCAAGCTGCAATTTTCTGTATTTACATACAGAGCTCAGAGCAGTTTTTAGAGTAACTTTTTTTGTTTGATAAATACTCTAGTGTAAAGGGCTCCTTGTGCCAACTTATTTACAGAGATATTGGAAATCCTAATAATATGTTGTTTTAATTTGCCTCCCTGTATGTAATGTACTTTAGATTCTGAAGAAAAATCTTAAAAATGGAAGGAAGCTCTTCTGGTATGACTTTGAAAAGCTACATAATTAAAAATTGTATTGGAAAAAATAAGCTGCTCATAACATTTTAAACCGGCTGAAGGATGACGAGGGAGGACAGATGGTCTGTACCTCTACTGCTTCTGAAACTGAAGAGTTGGACTCTGTTCAAGAAAATGTTGTTGATGATGACTCAGTAAATATTGATTTGGATGAAAACATTGTTTTTTATCATGATGTTGAGGACAAAATAGCTACTGCCTCACTATGAAAAAAGTGGTAGGCCACACTGCCGGTGATGCACAAGCATTTAATCATACACCATTGCCATCGAATTCTGCTAAGCAGGTCTATATTATCGAGAATGAATGGCTGAAGTTAATGCCAATGGAGATACACAAATTTGAATTTAGATTTGTTTCAGCCCAAAAACCAGATGTTTTTGCAGAAATAGATCGAGATTATATGACTGTTTCAATGAATTTTTTCATGAGGTTATTCAATATCAGTTAGTATAGTTCTAATGAATGAGTTTGCTGAGCTGAAAAATCAACAAAACATTCCTTCTGTGTTAAAATATTCAAATTTCGCAAACGAGATAGCAGCTGTACTTTACTTATAACAACTGTACTTATAGCAACTATATGAAAGCAAACAAAATTCAGATGTGATAGTTGTATTGTATACCTTCATGAGAAAGGGTAACGTTTTCACACCAAAAATAAGCCATGATTTTATAGATGTTATGATAACTTTATTTATTTTTATATATTTTCTATTTCATTTAATAAACATTGGTATGATATTGCATGTCGTGCCTATTGGCAGATTTATATTTAGTTTTATGTTTCGGCCACATATTATATCAATAAGAGACAAAAAGGTTTTTTTGCAACTATATTTCATTGGTATTATAACATAACCAAATCAGGGCTGTATATTTGATATGAATTTATAAAGTTTATACAACACACATTATTTTGAAAATTTTATTATTTTTGGGTGATTTATGAAATTTTTACTGGTGTGGCTGTTAGCTCATGATATAGGCTTGTTATTGATGAAACATAGGCAATCTATGTGCCAATAGAAAGCTAATAGATTCAGATATAAGACTATAACTACATAAATGCAAAAAAAAAAATGTTATAAAAAAGTTTTTATCAAAATTTTCCAAAAAAAATCCTTAGCAAAAAATAAAAATTGTGTAGTTTGAACAACAATTTAGTGTTCAAGACTCAATGGTACTGATTTAACTATTTTATCGTCATGTAGTGATTATTGGCTTTTTTATTGGTATATAATATTGCCATATAACTATTTGTTTACTTAGAAAAAATTAATTTACCGTAACACCACTACTCATTTTCTAAATATCAATTTTAAGATTTGTGTAATTTTGCAATTTTACTGACGCGCTGAATGAGTTAAATGAATCATATGTTCAAAAAAAACCTTTTAATTCTTTAAAGAAAATTTATTTCTATATATTATTTTTAAGTAAATGTAATTTTTTTAACTTCTGACTGATATATTTATTTATTGATAGTTTAAGTACAGAAAATTAATGAGTTGATAAAGGCCCAGTAAATTAAACATCAAGTACACAAATCATGTAGAAACAACAAAGCGGTTATTTTCATGGATGAATGATTTAAGTTAAAATAAAAATCATAGTTGCTAAGAAACAAAGTAAATTATATATAGACTTGTTTATTCATTTCTCAATAGTTATATAAAATATAAAAATATAAGTTCTGTCAAGGTCATTTAAAGTCTATATTATTAAGATTAATATCAAAATGATTTTCGTCAGCCTTGTGTCTCTGGCATAGTGCGATAGATTGCGGCGTAGTGGCTGCAGGTAGATTACTTATAATTGATAACTCTTTTTTATCAGTTATAAGTAATCTTTGTTATCTTTGTATAAACGACTTATTTTCCACCAAAATATTTAAATAAACTTTTTAGCCATATTATCATAAAATCACTTCTTTTTTTTTTAATACCTCTTCGTAAAAACTACATAAATAGCATCAGTTGTTCTATAAATTTATGCACAATTCAATTTATTTATTTACTGTTGAATAATAACAGTTATAAACAAATATCATTTATAATTTAAAATATTTATAAATACTAATACATTGCAACAAAATTAAAGAACTATACAACACTCAACATTACATACAACACTTAATGAACAAACTTGACCTTTCCAATCCTTAATTCGACATTTAACAATCTCTAAGGAGTGAGAAGTTTAAATAGAATTTGGAACTACCTTTAAACTGGAATGAATTTGTTCCTTAAGTTTTAGAAAATGTGGGATGAAGATTTAATTTAAAAGTACTTCTAAGGTTATAAGGAACTTGTTTCAATGAGAAATGATCTTGAACTAGTTCAGGATTTGTATGATGAATAGACTTACATATTTCAATGATCAGTAGTTGCAAATGTCTTGTGTGCACACTACAACTGTGGTCAATAGTTAACAATTTGTCAAAATCTAAATCAAAGTTGTTATAGATTGTTCTTAGTGCCTTCTTCTGAATTCTGTTTATAAGATTAATTTCCGATTTGGAACAAAAAATCCAGATCAGAGGGATGTATGAAAAATATGAAAGAACATGGGCATAAACAACCTTGACTGAGATAATGGCAAGGAGTTTCTTAGACGTATAATATCACACAGTTTCTGGTTTGCACATAAACAATAACAATGTACTCCACTGTTTTATGTATTATGAAACTTTTGAAAACTTTGATTTTGATGAAGGCAAAGTATATTATCATGATAAAACTATAAAGAATAATAAACACAAATAACTCGGATAACATGTATGACCCCCTGTTTATTAGTTTTCTTACAGTAATTAATATAATTTTGTTATTGAATAAATCAAACAGGGTGTTAGCTAGAAATTTTTCTTATCAAAGAAACCTGGGGTTTTGAGGCCTACTCTGAAGGCCCCTAATAAGGTTTGTGATGAAATCCCAAGTTTTTTGGAAATACTGCTCTAGAATAGCCTCAGATTGCTATAAAATTGTGTAGTTTTGACATATTTATAAACGATAAAACAACTTTCATTCCGTTCATTTCTTTGGCAGCGCAATCAAAAGCGCTGTCTACGAAACCTACCAACGCGATAGTATTTTCTATGGATAAAGACGAGAGAACTAAAAAAATATATATATTAACCTTGCAAAAACAATACTTGCATTTTTAAAAATAAAGACGTTACCACAAAATGAATATACAATTTATTTTGTCTACGATTTACTTTCTTTCTTTGCAACAACAAAGTTTACTTCAATTTAACCTAATTCATTAATTATTCATGAACTACCAGTCTTGTCAAAACCTCAAAAATATTAGTTATGATAGCAACTGTGGGATTGTTAATAATAAAAAAGCGTCTTAATAAAAAAAAAATATATAAATCTTATAATAATCTTATTTGAGATCAACATAAGTTTTCGTACCATAAAATTTTTTTTTCATTTTTTTTATAAGACTTTTATGTATTTTAAAATTTTTTTATTTGAGTTGATCTTTTAAGTAGGTTTTAAAACGATAAAACAATAAAATTTTTTTGGTATACGTCAATGGAATGTTAAGCTTCTTTTACAAGCAAGTGTTGTGTATTTTCATTTCATAGTTATGTCCTAGTTATAGTTTTTTAGTTTTTATTAAGCGCTGATAATTATATAGTCGTTTTTGTGCATAAGTAGTTCTAGCCATTGATTAAAAATAAATTCTCCTAACTCCTTTTCAAAAAGACTTCAATATATATCATGCATAATAGCAACCAAAAGCTTTCATGTTTTTTTTTTTATAAGTTTGGTTTGTAATAAAATACAGGAAAGAATTTGTGGTAATCGCTCTGAAAAATGATGATAATCTTTTTTTTTTTTTTTTTTTTTTTTTTATATACTCTCATAGTTTGGCTGTATTTTGTTATTATCAAAATAATTCTAAGCAAAATTACGATGCGCGATAATTTAGCCAATGAAAAAAAATAAAATTCAACGTAGTTTAGCAGTCACGACTGCAAAATACTCCAAATAGAAATCAGCCTTAATACATTGAGTCAGATTTTTTTACTTTTAGTGAGTGTAAATTAGCTCTTTAATAGCTTATCGTTTTTAAAGGAAAATAATAAAAACATTAAAAAGCTGTTGTCTTATCTAATAATATATATCTAATTGGGCAATTGATTTTTATTTTGAATTGGGAAGAGTCCATCAAACGGACATTAGTTGCTCTAGCTAACACATTGGGAAAAGATAAAAAACTACTTTTACTTATTTTACTTTTATTAATTAATTATTATTTATTTTTAAACAATTTTTTTGAATCAAAATCTGAAATTTCTTAATATTTTTTTTGTACGTACAAAATTTTTGAAAGACTTGGGTATGTCAGCGTGCGAGTTAGGAAATATTTTTGTACGCCAAAGAATTTTTTTTGAATTTCAGTGCACTTACTCAATTTGTTCAGCCCTGCTTTATAAAGAGCTTTACACTCCATAGTTAAAGTATAGTTTGTATTGTGGTTAAAATTCCTAAACCTTTCAGGGGTGGAGATGAAGTCAGTGGTAAGTTGAATTGCCAATAATTTTTGCTATTTAGTGACAATATTTAGTGAGATAAATCGCGCCTCGTACTCTACCTCAAAAAGTATTATGTTTTCATTTATTATCAGCAATAATGTAATTCTTGGAATTCATTCCAGCTATTTTTCACAATTGGTTTTTCGAACATATATCTGCATTAAAAATAATCTATGCCATTAACTGAGTTTAGCAAGAAAATTTTTTGATATTGCCGACTCAAAAATAAACAATGTTTTTAAATGTGAAAAATGATTAAAATTGATTCATGTCTGTTGCCTGTTAATCTCTTGCGAAATATACAGAGTTAGAAGAATATAAAAAATTGTCTTTATTTTAACCAAATCTAAAATTGTTGTAATTTTTGTTTTTGTTTTTGCTAAAGTTTTGCTAAATGTTTCTAGATAGAGATTATGCCTATTTCATAATGAAAAAAGCAAGAAAACAATATACAAATTACATGAGCTAGTTTACATTTTTCAAATTGTGGATGATTTATATCAGGTATTATTTAAAATTATTTTTTGGATATTTAAATTTTGAGAAATCCTTTATTCGATCTTTTTTTCTTTTCTTTTAATTTGCTGTGCGCCATGGCTCTTTTTTTTTTTAGCCTATTCCAGGTTTTCTCAAAAATTCTTCTTTTTCTATAATTTGGATAACATGGGAAAATTCGTCATTTTTCCATTTTTCTTGAGATCTGTTCATTTTTTTAAATTTTTTGTTATAAGTCTTAATAAGGCATATGATGTAGCAACGAAGAATTAAAAAAAAAAAAAAAAAAAAAATGGCGATCTTTACTAGTAAAGATTGGTACTAAAGATTGCCATGGTAATATATTTTTAAATTCTACATGAAATTAAGGTATAATGTGGAAAATAATGTGATGATAATAGATTTCTAAAAAAATTTCATGTTAGCTTGATTTTGGAGAAAACAGGAAAAAAAAATTTTTAGGGCCTAACGTTTTGTTTTCGCATGGGTTCAGGCTCGCACTGCTTATGCTTGTTTTTTTTTTTTTTTTTTTTTTTTTTTTTTTTTTTTTTTTTTTTTTTTATATATGTCTCCTAGCCAAGACTACATAGCTCGCTATTTTTTTTTTCTGTTAGTCCGTGATGTCTTTTCTCAGTAACCACTCATTAATTTCTTCTGAATACAAAAAGGTGTAACGTCAAAATATATATCTTTATGTTATTTTCAGATTTTGTAAAAATGTTAGTTTTTTAGTACCGAATGCAAATAATTTTTGCTTGTTTATTTGATGGTAACTTTTTAAAACAAATACTTTAGGGAAATTTAAAATAAATGCTAAGAATATTCATTATTACTCCTTGAAGTTTTCAATCAATGCAGTTTTGAGTGGCTGATTTTTTTAAAATATGAGAATTATTTCAGTTGAAAACTCGTTGTTTTTAGGTTTAACTGACGATCTTATAGATCATTGCGAAGAACTGTCATCTGATTCAACTGATCTTCTTTCACCATCAGAAGTTGTTAAGATGAGAAAAACTGCTCGGCAGACAAAAACTGAAGCAGTAACACAGGAGCAAGAAACAAAGCCAACAAGAAAAGCCAAAGCTACTCGCCTTTCAAAAGAACTTCATGATAAGGTCCCTAAAAAAGAAAAAAAAGAAAATGATAAAAAACCTAAAGAGGGAACTCTCACTAAAACAAAAAAATCAGATAATGAATCTAGACAGTCAAGGTTGTTGAAGGAAAAAAGAAACAGTTTTTCAAAAAAAGTATATTTAAAATTTTCTATTTCTTTTGCTACATTAGTATTTGGATACATCAATCAACTTCTTGAGATTTGATCGTTTTTGTTAGAATCGAGTTGTATTGCTTTTATAGCTTGGTCAATGAAATTTTTAAAGCTCTGCACATTGGGCTCTATGATTTGGTTTCTTTTCACCATCATTATCTCAGTTCATTTATTCATACGTTATTCATTCGTTCACACATAAATTCTTTCATTTTGTTTCCTGCTTATTATGTCAATTTTGGACTAAATGACATGAATTTGTGAAGTTAATCACACGCTATATCCTTTGAACACTTACTTGGGCTCCTTAGCATGTTATAACAATGATATGTATGTATGTATGT
>JAUZNK010005190.1:0-10090 GCA_035046665.1 Euphysa ruthae
TTGACAAGGCTAACAGTATCGGTGATATAATTTGACTTGAAGATTGTCAGGCCATCGGTAGGAATCTATATTAGTCAAAGGTTCATGTTTCCAGACCAACAGTATCGGTCAGCATATTGGCTTCACAATTTATACAGTAAACATGCGCATGAAATGGAAAAGGTTTTTGCGCGACGAACGTGTTACTCCGCAAAGTTTCCGAAAATTATAAGTCGACCGAGAAGTTGCCATTTCAGATGTTTTTTTAAATGTAAATACATTTTTTGTAAATCATTTTTTTTTCTTTTCAGCTGGACATCCTAGATCCGCCCCTGATACCAGTCACCTACAATTCTTCAGATGGAGTCCAAGGTTTGTAATTTGAATATCTGAAAACGAAATATTTAGCCTAATCCGCGTACTCCAGGCTAAATTTAGGTAAAGCAGTCAACATAGATATTTTCAAATGGGCCCAAGCTTTGAACTTCGAATATCTGAAAACGATAAATTAACTAAAAACTAGCATTTTGGAACTCAAATCACGTAGGACTGTACTTTCGCAACACAATAAATCCATTTCAATTAAATCCAAATGTTTATCAATTAATTTTTTGATGGAATATTCATCCCAATATCACTGAGAAGAAAGACTGAGTCTTAATAAAATGCTGATTTTATGGCATGCATTGTACACAGCATCTATTTCGACTATAGATAAAGATATGTAGTTAGAAAATGATCGTAAAGACTATTACTCCCGAATTAATTGTTGTCAAGTAATAATTTTCCTAAAGTCAAGATCTCTAAGATAACCTCTAACATTAGGTGAAAAAAAGTGATAACGAAAAAGCATTCCTCCTCTTAGTGAACAAGTTGTTGCTGATGCGTATATTCTTGTTTGTTGCTTTTTAACAAGCACTTTGGATAACGACTCTGATGTTATAATGTAATATTGTTTTTCATAAAATCTATAACTGATCCTGTTGTGACACCTACCTTAGCAGCCAGCACAATAGTAAAGCCTTTGGCTGGAGGTAGGGCAGGTGACCGCAGGTAGGATTTCTACTATTTCTTAGCAAATTGCAGGAAGTTAGAGTAGTACAGATAATTTTTAACTCCATGGAACTACCAACGTGATTTGTTTGACAATCATGGTTTGCCTGCCAATCATCGTACCCAGGAAAATCTTTTTTATGCTGCCACATTTTTCAACCAAAACAGTTTTTAGACATTACATGGGCATCTAAACATTTACCATTTAGACTGTCTGTTGAAATTGTGGTTAGGCACGATTGATGGAGGCATGGCCCCTTTTTTGCCATGTACCATCGACTGAAATTTGACAATTTTGAATTTTATTGACATCACCTGCTTTTCTTCTTATACATTCAGCAGCAGATGCAGTTGATTTATCAGCAACTTCTTTGTAAGTGGCGTGTATGATGTTTGGTTTGGTAAATTAAAAGTACAAGAAAAAACAACGAAATTTCAAACATACAAATACGCAGATCTGAAAGGGACTTATATGAAAGATCTTTAAACTTATTAAATGACAAAGCCTATTTCACGTTGTCTGAAGAATGGGTTTAATTTCGTGACGTTAGCTTTTTTATTTAGTTTTAATTACATAAGAAAGCTCTCCAAAATTCTTTAATGTGTTCATCATGTTCTTCTTGTTCAACTAAGTCAAAAGTAAAACAAATATTTTATGTCAAAAATCAAGCTATAGGAAAATCATCAACACAGAAAATTACTTTTTAAACTTTGGTTGCTCTTTTCTATCATATATCTGTGTGTTTTCAATGTTAGTGCCAGAACTATATAACGTTACAGAAATCCAATTCTTTTCTTGATCTTTGGCCCCAACCAGACATGAAGGTGATACGATAGTAAAAGAAATTTATAACAAAGCTTGTTAAATATGTATGTAAAATGTAAATATTTGTCCCTCATTTTATGTGATTCTAGGAAAGAAGCGTCCTGGTACTTCTATGGTTGTTAGAAAAAGTAGCGATTTAGAAAGATATTTCACTCTTGACTCATGTAAGATGCTACTCCACTTTAAATAATTTAGATATGTTTTGCGCATTTTCTGGAAAAATGATAATTTCCAATAAGGGGACATTCAAAAAGTATTTACGCTCTGAATTCATCAATTTACAGGGGGCCCTGTAGACTTTTGAGGCACACCCTCCCCCCAATCGCACTTACTTTTCAAGTCATACCCCAACCGCCACTCCCACAACCCTACCCCTTGAAAATTCAAAAATTGTATTTCATGAAAACTTCGCACTTTTAGTAGAAGAATTGAAGAAACACCTTTTGCACTCTGTTAGATTTCACTAACACTTCCATATGTGCGAAAAATAATTTTTCAAAGATAATCGTTAAAGAAAACACGTTTTAGTGAAAAAAATTGTCTATCAAGAAAGTGTCCCTTACTTAAATAAAGAAACATGATAAAAAAAAAAGTTATAGGCATACGTGCGTTTTTTGAAGTTTCTCTCACCTTCTGCGCTTTTGGAGTGCCCCCTCCCCTCATAAATACGTACGCTCGTACGTACTTTTTGAATATGGTCCAATGTGTTCACATATGCTAGTTTACACTGTCTATAGTACTTAGATTTGCATGTTTACAGAATCAAAAGTTATGAAAACATACCTGAATGACAGGTTTTACAAAACCAAACATTCTTTTTTGGAGTCTTCTCCACCTCGTCACATGCCTTATGGTACCAATAAAGACAGCAATCACAATCTATAGAACTTGAATTTGAAAGCTCCAATTTACAACTAAAGCACGTCCATGTTTCACTTAACCTTTTTCGCTTTATGAAAAATTTTAATTTTCTCCAAGAAGACGTAGTTTAAAACTCTTCAATGAGAATAATCTCAGCGTTTTCATCCAAAAATCAGTCAGGTAAATTTTTGGTAGCTACAATACCTTTCACATTAACCACATCTTCTTTTGCTAAAACTTTTGAAACTCTGTTACTTTCTATTATCCAACCTAAAATCTCTTTCTGATGTTCATTTTGTCGTAATTTAAAAAATGCAATTAGTTGTTGTTTCTTTAACTAAACTAAACCAGTGATAGTGTACATTAATCCTTTCGGAGACCTCTTTTGAGTATTTTCTTTGGTAAAACAATTTTTAACTTCTTTTTGTCTGAAAAGTAAACAAAACGACTAAGTTTTTGTTGGTATCTCCAAAACCATATCCACGGTAGAACTGATTTTTTTTCAAACTTTTAATAAATATTATCTGGGATCATTTTCATAGGATTTCTTTTGGTAGTTGTGCAAAATTTCAATAAAAGGTTAAAACGCAATGGATCCACCCAACTATTTATAGACTAAAAAAGGCCCAGCCTAGGTAGGTTTAAAAAACAAATGTCCGATCCATTATTCCTATCAACGTTAAGTATATTAAGCAAATGCGATTATGAAAAAAGTAATGATAAACAAGCACATCTTGCAAGATAAAAAAAGAAACATAACTGCGAAGTGAAGTGAGGTTCATGGTCATTAACATTAAAACAAAATAAAAACTTTTCTAAACATCAAATTCAATGTCTTCATTGCATTAATCAGTAGTTGACCCAGAATTACTTCCCAATAGGTAATCTTTGTTTTCTAAGAAATGAAAGTAAGTGTTGATAGGTAAAAAACAGTTAATGTTCACACCTTTTACCAAAATGGTTTGGTGTATTGATGTTTATTACGTATTGAAACATTGAAGTCACAAGGAACGCTATACTAAACAAATATCTTTGGCCTCAATTACTATTACCAAAGAATATTTTGTTGTGTTAAATTAATAATAATGTACTTATCAAATGTTTAATGTCCATTTTTTTTTTGCTTACCAAATTAAATTTTTTGGGTGAACTGTAGAATAACAATTTGTCTGAAAAGAGACCTAATTA
This sequence comes from Euphysa ruthae, assembly GCA_035046665.1. Lineage (NCBI taxonomy): Eukaryota > Metazoa > Cnidaria > Hydrozoa > Anthoathecata > Corymorphidae > Euphysa > Euphysa ruthae. Next base: position 3,908 of record JAUZNK010005190.1, read on the forward strand.
GATCACCTACCCTCTGCTTTTAATGGATCTTACACAACATTAGGAATATCAGGAATATCTGCATTTGTATACATTTCATCATTGAAAGATGGATTTTGTGTTGAAAACTTCTGGCTTTTCTCTGCATCAGAATCCAAACCTGAAAGCCAAATAATTTATACAGTCCAGTACAAAAATCAGGGAAAAGATATACACAAGTTATTAATGCACTAGGATTTTAGACATGACTTTGTTGTTCTCAAAATGTGCTGGAAATTTCATTGCAATTCAATATTGCTTTATGCCTAGTTAAATTCAGTTTTCTGATATAATTTATTAGCTTACATTTTAAAATAATTTCTTCATTATTTTCCCAGAACTGAACTAGGCTGTTTAACACTGCCATTCTTTGAGAATAATGAGCAACAGCAACTTCATAGGTTAACATAGCTAGTCTTGAGCATGTATTTGTATTTCTTTAACGCTCATTTTTATTTAGTCTCTTCTTTGTTGCTGCCAACACAGTCATAATAGGATTTTGATGAGAATCAAAGTTTGAAACATTGACAAATAAACGATGGTTAGATTTCAAATATTTTACAGTCCATCTTTCATCAAAAAGTGACTCCCAGAATATGTCTAGTCCACTACAGGTTCTGTGCGCAAATATGTGTCGGCAAGGAAGTCTCATGGACATAAAAAAGCCACACTTACAACTGATAGAATCAGTTTTGTATTGTACAGATTTTAAAATGTCTATATCTTTGGCAATCTCAATTTCCTTTAAAACGTACCGAAACACATACCCAGTGAGATGTTGGGAATACTTAAACTCTGGAGAATCATTTGAATATATGTTCACTTTTATTCTATTAAGAGAATTTGCTGCTTATTGATCATGTTCATGTCTTAAAGAGCAAATTGTTATGAACAACAACTCAACAAATTTTTCCAAACTGCTGTCCAAAGTTGTAACATCAAGTTTTCCATTGAAACTCTCTAACCGATTATTAGTTCGATTTAAGTTTCCAGCTTGAAATTTCATACCCATAACCCACTCATCCTTGATGGGATGGCATTTTTTTTTCAAAATATATTTTTACTTCAGGGGTCAGCATCATTCAGGGGGTCCAGAATCAATAAATTCCCTTCGAAAATTATCAAAAAGTTCTTCTGAAGAAGAATAATACATCTGCTGAAAAAGGTCTTCCAAAACCGCTGTTAAACGAGAACTGACTTTATAATGTGTTATTTCACGTTTAAATGAGAGCAGTGTGTGGAACAAACAAATCAAAACAGAGGAATTCGGGAAAGCTTTCTTTATAGTATCTCTCTCAGCAAAGTCCCTATCTGCCATGACAACTCTAGTTTTTGATATCTCATTTTGTTTTTTAAAAGCATCAAACAACCACTGTAAATTTCAGCATTTTCAGAAGTTAACAGTGTAACTCCAACAACTGTTTGCATTGAATCTTCAACCATGAAAATGAACACTGGTAATCGGAATTCATTGAGACGGTATAAGTGGCATCAATAAACAGTATTTCTGGGTATGCCACAAAGTCATTTTTCATGATTTTATCTTGGAAAAATAAGCCCTTGAGATTGTTTTCATTATCGTGGCTTATTTCCACGTGACAACCTGGAAAAATTAAAAATAAATAAATAAAACTAATTCTATTTTTTCATTGACTCTTTCGCTATGAATTTTTATCTTTTTTTTTCAATTTCAGGCCGTTTTAATTTAAAAGGAAATATTAATAATATATAGGTATCAGACAGAAAATAAATGTGTTCTTTTAAATATGTCTCTAGATATGACTGTTCATACATCAATGGAAAGCCAGATAAAAACTACATCTTTTCTACTAGGTTTAAGCTCTGTTAGATTTAAGCTGAAAAAATTTTGAGGATAAAGAGGGAAGACATTAGTTGCAAAAATTAAAATTTGGTACCTAGAAACTAACTTTACTGGTGCATAAATCAGATTTTAGAAACTCCACAATAACACACTATGGCTGACAACCATATAAAACTATTGTTGATATTATAAAACCTAACAAACAAAAGTTTGAGTTATCTACTCCAATAATTTGAGGATTTTTTTTTATACTTTGTTGAAAAAAGGCGACTTTTAAAAAACTCGAGATAATTGAAGAACTGAATAATTCCAAACTCGTCAAGATAGTAAGAAAGAACAACTATCTGAATAATCGTAACAACTTCCAAGCTGCACAACAAACATATCTCAATCAGATACTCTTAGTGTGATATAAAAAAATTTTTAGAGTGCAAAAGGGGTGTGTCAGAGCATCCATTACATATATAGTTTGTGCATCTATATGTTAAACCAAAACACTAGAAATAGTCCACCAAAAGACTATAAATTGTCTAATACTTAGGTAAAGGTAAAGGTTTTAAGTCAAAACTGAATCACAAATAAATTTAACAGTCTCAGTTAAGAGGATGACGCACCCTGCCAAGTAGAGATTTGATCTCAAGCATCACACTAAGTTGTTTAAAATGTTTGATTCAAGTTTTCATTTTTTTTTTATACATTCAGGCGTGAAGACGTTTCGCAATAAATTTATAAAATTTTTATTCTAGTTTACGATTATAGAACATATCACCATAGTTACGCTTCTTTATGCGAAATAACAACTGCACATGGAAAAGTCGCTTTCAACAACTTGTGTTCACTGCATAAGAAATCACAAGTAGCTATAATCGGCTCATAGTAGCGAAAGAGAGTTAAAGGAAAATAGAGGCAAAAAAAAAAGTTAGGTTCTTCAAAGATTCAGAGTTTGTGACGTAACCACCATGCCACGTTTAATTTTCTTGTATGTTAAAAAAAAAATCTAAATGATGCCATTTACGCCACCATAACGTTCTTTTTTAACTTTATTTAGAGACAAATTGCGATTTTTTGACATACTTAAAACCCAACCTTGAAGAAATTTCACTTATGTGAATTATTGTGCAACTTAATCATAAACTCTTATTTCAAACCCTTTATTAAGACGTAAAAAAACTTAAATAACTCACCAAATTGGTTCTTCAGCATGTGCACGACATTATCTAAGTCATTTCTTGATGTTTTATCTGCTGCAATGTTTGAAATATCTTTCAGTGTCACAAGTTTCCCACTTTTGGCACTCACATTTTGCTGTAGTAATTTTTTACTAACTTTTAATTCCAATAACTGTTTAACCTCGTCCTTTTTTTCAGCATTAAGCCTTATCAGCTGAGGCAGGTGCATAAAAAGACTCTGAAAAATAAGCAAATAAATATAGTTTTTTTTTCTGGTATTCACTGATTTATTAATTATCAGGAAAACTAAAATATAACATTTTAGTTCAACTTTTATTCTGGAATTTAGGCAGTTTTTAATTCAAACTCCTTATTGATAAAATATACTTATCTTGTTGATAGAATATTATATGAGAGAGACTGAAATTCGAGTTCTAAGATCAGTTCCTCAAATATGTATGCCGGTCACCGGTTGGCAGAAAACTATGAATGCCCAGCATAAATTGCATTGATTTTAATAGCAAAACAAAACAGTTGATATTTTTTCTCTTATTACTAATAGGTTATAATACTAATAATCTAACATATTTTTTTAATTCAAATGCTCTATTAGCAACATATCAGCAATAAAGTTAGATTACAAGAAAAACAAACCTTTCATAAAAACAAAACAATTTTATTAAATAAAAGCAAAAGGCTTTCGTCTGCATTCTATTTTACTTGTTTGTAGATAAAGGTAAAGGAAATTTAACGATGTTAAATAAACAAATTAAGCGTATTAAAAAAATAGTAGAATTTCTGTAGTTCCGGTGAAATCACTGCTTGAGAAAGAAAGCCGCTTAAAATGTTATCAAATGTTATATCAAAATATTCCAGGACACTTCACCCCTTTTTCCAAGACATTTAAAAGCAAAATGCAGGACATCCCAGGGAAAAATTTAAAAAAATATGATTTAGAGCTTTACCTGTGAAATCAAAGAGAGAGAATATCCTGGCTGGCTAGCTGCATCAAAATAAGAATTTCTAGCATTAAAGTAATTGAGAGGTCAACAAAGATATACACCATGTTAAGTAGATAGAAAAGCTTGAAATATATCAAATTTATAACTTTTAAAAGTGATGTGTAAAACAAGGAGTGTGGTTACCACACCCCTAAGCAATTTTATGCAAGCTATGATGCATTGGAATTCTGCTGCAGATTACACCCACCCTATCAAAATTCAATTATTTTCCCTGCACCAGAATTTTGTCATTCAAAAGGCACTCTATTGGAATATTAAGCCCATTAAGAATATAAACTTGTTCGCAAGAATAATTTTACTGAATTTGTGATCAAAAATTTGGGGTTATGAAGGATTTTTAATGTATTCTGTTGAATTTTATTCGCGAATAGCGGATCATAATCACTATTCTCAGTTTCAATATCACGACACAAGATCAGTAATGCTCTAATATCACTGGGAATAAAATCGAGATTTTATTCCGTAAAATGATGTCATTAGTATGGTCAGTGATTTACACATCGTTGTCATCATTTTCAAAGCAATAAATGGTTACGAAATCCTGCACGTGGCATTTATAAACGATATCGAAAGTAACAAAAATAGATGGATAGAGACATACCAAGTTCGTTATCCTTCGTCGAATTTGTCAAGAATAACTTTGAAAAGCCCAACGATTTTTTTTGCAGAAATAATCGCAGGCTATATACTATTTTAATGCTATCCAAATAAGCACCTATCACAATTACATGATTTAATTGCAAACAATAGCGATGATTAAGCTCCGAAGAAAAATTTTCAAAAATTCATTCGTAACTTAACGCATCATTGTCATTTGCTTCTTTAAGGGCCAACATTGCGACAATACCAAATTATGGTCCATTCTGTTTTACGGTCTGTTGCCAAATTTGTCATCGTGTTGGTAATTTAAGACCACAAAATAACACAACATCAAGTTATGGTCAATTATATATTTATGATGAAGATCTAAATTTTAGAATCCAAAATCCAGGTAATAATAATTGTATGCCAGCGTGTTCTAATTGTTTAAGTTATAGATACGTAAGCGCTAACGGAATCAATATGGTGTTTATATGAATTTGGTGTAAGCAAAATGTCATATTGTGTTTATAGCCTAAATTTTTATCTCACAAATGGGCACCATGTTCATTATAGAGAGGGAGAAGAGTTTCAAGCGTTGAAACATGCAGATCACAGAAACTGACAACATAAATGGCATGGTTTAAATTAAATCCATAAAATATAGATGCCTGTGAGAATAAATATTTGTAAATTCTCACACATTTCGTTTTTAAAACTATAAATGGAATGACAGAAGCCTAAATGTATGAGAAATGAAAAATTGAATTACATTATAATATTTTATACGATGTAGTGTGATGCTTGATATCAAATCTTTACTTAGCAGGATGCGTCCAACCTCTTACCCGAAAGGGGCTAAATTATTTGTGATTCAGTTTTCCTATATTATACATTTAGGCTTAAATATATATTTTAATACAACGTATATTAATTTTATAAAAATGTAATAGAAATCAAATTTCACACTAACAGTTAGTTAGTTTAAATATTACAACGCATTTGTATTTTAAATTTGGGGCCAAAAAATAGCTTTAAGCTAATTTTTATAGAAGGGATCACGGGTCTGGTTCTGATGTAGACAGAGCTCCAATAAACATATAATTATAATATTTATATATATTTAAGTCAAGCTATCTCTATAATAATTTTACCAAACATAGAGTGATCTCTTAGCCGGCGAGAGTTAGAGGATCGATTCCACGGTCTTTTCACTTTTTTAAGGTTTAATGATCATGTATTTAATTTTGAAATTAAGCTTCAATGTTATGAAAATTAAAAATTAATCAAAAATTAATTCCAATAATGCTTTTTTTGTAATGTCATTTGTGTAATGTTGTATCGTTGTATTTTGCTTTGAACATAGAATATATTTTTAAATACTGATTATATAGACGTTTTCAGGTTACTATGTGATTTTGTAACAGATGTATTCCATCCAGTAAAGCAAAATGAATTAAAGAGGTAAACTATCTCTGTTATTTTCAAAGTTTTTAGTGTCTACACATCATAAAATTTTGTGTTTATGGTAATTTTTTCGCTAAAATATTTTGGAATTTAACCACCCCACCCC
>JAUZNK010005191.1:0-10089 GCA_035046665.1 Euphysa ruthae
ATTACTCTTATAGTATTTTTAGAGTGTTTAGTGGTGATTTTTATTATAAACATTATGTGACCTCGGGATCCCTTTAAGGCTTAAGTATCCATATTATTATTATATTATATTTCTTTTATTTATACAAATCTCATCCTACAGTCCTTCTTTTTTGTAAGATAAATTCTGTTAAAAAGACTAAAACTGAAAAACTGAGTGTATGAAACAGTTAAGACTGATATTAACTGATAAATAAAGCATTACCTCTAAAAGTTTCAGCGTCAATCTTGAACAACTTGCCACATGCAATAACTGCCTTACTCCTAACATAACTGCTCGAATCACTTAGACCAGATATCAGTGGTGTTCGCATATACTCAGCAAGATTACTTAACCTATAATTAAACAAAGATTTTGCCTAACTGATTAAAACTAAATGTAAATAAAGTATAAATGTTTTTTCTGGAGCTTGATTTATTTTCACACATAAACATACATTCAGCATATTCATTTGAAATCTTTATTAATATCCCACAAAAACAATCTATATTTTGGTAACTAGTGAAAAGCAAAATAATGAACTTTACTTAACTGAAACAAAAACTCTGCGTTAAAAATTGATAAAGTCATTTGATCTCTTATAAAGTATCAAAAATCAAAAAATACAGTTATATATTTATAAATATATTAAATAAATCTCTAAAACATGTTTATATCAAACAACCACCGGCAATAAAAGCTATTCTAGTGACAACTCTCAAGTTATCTTTGAAAAACAAAATTTTGATAAAGTATCAACAGAAAAACAAGAACAAAGCTAAGTAAAAATGTAAACAGAAAAGAATGATGAAAAATATCCCCTAAAATTTCAAAGAGAACGTAGAAACATAAAAAAATTAACCAAAAAAAAATTTTTTGTTTCAAAATTGCTTGAAAAAAATAAGATTTTGAAATTGTTAAAATATGTTAAAGTTATAAAAAAAAATAAGAAAACCTAATTTTTTTCTCAGAAAATTTGAGAACAAATCAAAGTCGTCATTTTGTAAAAAAAAAAATAAAAAATATAAATAGCAAAAGAAACAACCATATTTGGGCCCAGTACCAAAAAGCTGGTGTCAAAAACAGGTGACCAAGTATTGAGAAACAGGATTTTTTTACAATCGTTATTAACCAAAATAAAACTTTTCTAATTTCTCAAGAATCAATATTTCCAAAATTTCCTATGACTCCCTGTGACAGATTAACAGCAGTTTTCTTTTATCTAACGATTATCATTCTGTCATCTTTTTCATTATTTTTCTCCCTTTTGATTTTGTTTGAAGTAAAAATTTTCAACAAATAGCTAAACAGATTAAAATATGCTCAACGTGGTACCCTAAATTCATACATTAATTTAATAAACCATAAAAGTTTTTGAAAAAAAATATTTTTTTGTATAAGAATAGAAAATTTGATGTTTGAGAAGGCATGAAAGCACATAAATTTATAGGATTTTATATATATAAAAAAAGTACTAAATTGATAAAATATTTTTAAGAAGGTACAATGATTCAGAAAAGAATAAACAGAACAAAGACACGTATCAGTTATGAAACACTTGAAGATATTATAAAGCTGCATCTCCCATAGATGTGAGTTCATTGACGCATGCAACAGCTACAAATGAAATTATATTATTTATAATAGATAAATATTTTCCTTTGCGACCCTCACAATATTAGCTCTTTTTATGCCAAAATGATCCTTTTTGAAAGGAATCTCTATAATGAGACTGGTCTAGATACATAGTGGAAGGCAAACGATGGGGACATTGATTGTAATAGTGAGAATGGATAATCTAGAATTTCATAGCATGATTTTATTTCAAAGGATGAAGATGACGAAGAAGGAGGAGAGGGTGAGGGAGAGGATGATGATTATTACTTGCGTCAATCTTGGAAGATTATTTAAATGAATGGGTGCAACTTTTAGGACTTCCTAAATTTGTCACTAAAACAACTTTTCTTCTTCTTCCTTGATAACTTCTTTCTTAAAAATGGACATTTGATGTTAAAAGACCATAAAAGATCTTTCACCCATATGGCCATTTACCAATGAAAACAAAAAAAAATTCAAATTTTTAAAAAGCTTTTTTTTTTCTAAAAATATACAAAATAAAATACTGTATTGTATTTATAATAAAAATATATTATTTTAGATTCTTCAACAAGTGATGAAGCAAGGGGTGAAGAAATGTAACTAAAGAAGGGTGGGTGTGTTCAATGTTAAAGAAGGGTGGGTGCGTTCAATGTAAAGGATTCTGTGATAATAAGATTAATTAATTATTTATCTTTTATTAATTATCATTTTAGTAAAATATAAACTATTTTGCACTGGTTTATATTTTGACGATGGACATTCTATACCAAAGTACTCCAATTAGGGGATTATCTGTACCCACACCCTAGTATTTATGATATATTTAGTATATTTATTGTTTGATTCTCATCATACTTTTTATTACGAATCCAACAAAATGTTACTTTTTCTATTAATTTGTTTAACTAAAATGATGAGTTACTTTGTATTTTGGGCCTAAAATAACCAAATTAGGACAAATTGGGGCTCACTTGAAATTTATTTATTCTGGTACTACTCCCAATTATGCATCCAATGAGGTGTTAAAGTTTCATGAATGTTTTGTATAACTTGAATTATAAGCAAAAGTGTATCATGGACCCAAATGCCAAAGTTAGAAAATTTGGGCCAGGCCCCAAAATTTGGGATACATTTTACATTTCTGGTTGAACTTGGTCCGACTTTTAATTACGCATCCAACGTTATATTAAACGCTGGGTAAAAGTATAAGAAACTATAACTACTTGCCATTAAGTCAGGCAGAGTCATTAAATACAACAAAATTTGGCTCTAGGTGCTAAAATTTTATTGAGGAATTAATTTCCAAAAATTGGTCTATTTTTGGCACACTTAAATTAGTATATCTCCAGATCCGCTTAACCTCTGACAAAAAATAAGGTCATTTTGGAAATGAGAGACCAAGCCCTTTCATTTGAAACTAAAATTGGATGAATTGGATCACTTTTAATCCACCCTAAACTTGGTGCGGCCTAAATCTGCAACTTTTAATTTTTTTTCACAACAACCGTTTCCCTTTTACCTCATGTATAACCTGTATAATTGATAATGTTTTTGCATAGCATTTTCTTTTTAATTTAAAAAAAAATCTATCAAAAGACTTTAAAAACTCGATATTTCGCTCTTTCAAGTCAAATTCAATATTAATCTTATTCTTTATCCTTTACATATAACTTCATGTAAAAAAATAAAAAAGTTAGAGAGCATAACCAGAAAAAAATAAAAAAAGATAAAAAAATTTTCAGCCTACATTTGCCTCGTTTTTCCCATTCACGTTAAAGTCTGGCTTTGATAAGTTATTTGCCTCTTTTAATATTAACTTCATGCAAAAAATTAGAAAAAAAAATGAAGGTGTCTCAAAAAAAATGTGAAAATTTGAAACATTTGCCTCATTTACTCAGATTACAGTGAGAACAAAAACCTCTGAAAAAATCAATAAATGAAAAACATCTAACTTAATGCAAAAACAAACAAACATCAATGAACAGATACACAGAAAAAATGAAAAAAATATATATATATATTTTTTTTTGGTCTACTTTTTCCTCTTTTAACCTAAAATCGGGTTAACGAAATTATCTTTCAAAAATCTGGCATTTGCCTGATCAATTCATAGCTTTTTACAAAAAATTGAAAAAATGTAATGAACAAATAACATGGAAGGAAGGAAGGTCTAAAATACAAAGTGTATGTTTTTATTTTACGTTAAACAGAAATCAAACCTATTAACTTCAAACTGAAATTCAACTGTCTTACCTGATGTTTGACAAACATCGAATAGCAAGCCCCCTTATTATCGGGTTCACATCTTGTACAGCATCCTTTACAAAAGTATTAACAGTACTGAGGGCCAAAGCAGAGTCAGAATTTGCACATGAACATATGTAATGATAAACCAGTTTCTTTTGAATAATGTTGCTTGTTGTACTAACCTGAATAAAAATGTATAACAATTTTCAATGATATTTGTAATTTATTTGTAATTCAAATCAGACAGGGTAAAAATAGAATTTTTCATTAGGGTTTAACTAACATTACAAAAAAAAAAATGGTTACTTAATAAGAGATTTCAGTTAAATCCAAATATACAAAAAAATGTTGCACACATTCACTGAATGATAAATAGTAGACTTAAAGTTAAACAGAAAAACTTGGCTCAAAAGAATACCGAAGCTCTAAACAGTAACATTAATCTGTATTAAATTTCCGAAGTTAGAATTGTCATACCGAAGAAAATCTTATCAACATTTTTAAAAGGTACGATAGAGCAGTGACATTATCGCAAGATCACTTCAGTTAAACCACCAAATTTAATGCAGCAAAATAACAACACATGGGTCATCAAATCCCACTTATAATCCTCTATTTACCATAACACTAATGACAATGAAAATATCTGTAAATATCTGAAAATGAAAACATATCTAAACCTAAAAAATTTCAGTTGGCAATTACCAGAATATTTGAAAATTATTTTATTTACACTAATTTCACTGACACTATGTTACTTTTATTTTTCTATCAATATTTCAAATGCATTTCTTACTTTTTTTGGTAAAAAAAAAAAAAAAATTGATTGACCAAAAGTTCAAGAAATAGTTAGACATTTCAAATCTTTATTAGAAAATTAATACTTTAAACATTATGAGCACTTGTTTGCAAAATACTCTCAGGGGGACAAAGAAAACAATTTTGGTTTTAAAACAATGAAAATTATCTACCAAATACATTCAGAATCTGCAGTGCTTTTTAAATATTTTCTTTATGAATTAAAGATTTATAAAACCTATTAGAAAGGTAGGTTATCATAAATAGTGTCTTCTTCTTCTCCTTATACAGGTTTACGTCCATTTTCCAAGCTAGAATGGGTTAGACAGTAATGAGTTTAATCCAAGGTAAATTTTATTTTCTCTGTGTTTAGCATATTAAAAATATGATAAAAATAATAAAGTGAAATACAGTTAGACAGCAATAAAAAAAGCAAATAAATCTGAAAAATGGAATTTTGCATATTTTTGATGCGACCATAATTCCTTTTATTCATGTAAGTTAAAATTATAAGAAAATCTGAGTAAATCCGTACTCACCCGATTTCTCAGAAGAAATTTTATCTCTATACAAAACAAAGTGTCTGTATGTATGCTCCACTAATCTTCTTTACTGGGGAGGGCTAGGAGCCCGAAATTTTCTGGGGAGGGCCAAAATAATAGAATTCATAGAAAAAAAATTTTTTGAAGAAGTTGAGATTTTTGAGATTTCGAGAAAATTTAGTTTTTTTCTTTGGATTTTTTTCAGAATTTTTGGCTGTTTAACTGTAACCCAAATTATTACTGTTTTTGTAAAAGAAACTCTTATCGTTTTTCTTGGCTTGTTTTACACACAAGTAAAGCAAGCCAGCGATGTAATTTTCTATTTCAAATGCCTTTGGTAAAAAATAAATACCATATTATGACTTTTTTTATATCAGGATTTGTAAATTTACTCATATATTAGTGAATGCTCGTAACTTTTTTTGGAAATGGAACCAATAATTATTTTTTGTCCTGGCTCGTTTTACTCCAAAATGTTGGGGTTAAAAGAAGCAATGACGCAACTTTTTAATTCTTGGATGTTTTTGCTAAAAAATGAAAAATTACCAGTATTATTATTAGGGAGATACTGATATAAAAGTAATATAATAAACAATTTTAATAATCTGTATCAAAGGATAAAAATTCTTGTGGCTCCTTTTGCCTCAAGTTATTTGTTTTCAGCGTGTGTGACATGCAAATTTTAAGAGTTATTGAGGTTAGCGAAAAAAATAGCAATATTAAAGAATTGTTAAAAATAGTTTAAAAAGATGTGATGATTGCATCAAACTTCTTTTTTTTTATTTGTTTCATTTTGATGTAAATCCAATAAATCTTCATATCAGAGGTTTCTCTTCGGCTTATTTTTATATTTTCAGTTTCTTTTCAGTTATTTTTCAGCTGAAATAATAATTTAGAACTATATCTTTTTCTTATTTAATCAAGAAAACCATGCTACAAAACTTTAATGCACAGCTGTTTGCTGCAAAACTTCGGATGAAAGCTTAAAGAGATTCCAAGGTCACAAAATTAATTTGTATTTTGGAGTCATTATTGTAAAGCTTAAAAAAGATAAAGAAATGCTTTTTATTTAATGAAAAAAGCTTCTTTAGTTCAAAAGTTATAGATGCTTAAACATTAAAAAACGTTTAGGTGATTTTTATAGAATATTTTGATGTTATTCCAGAGTAGCTTCCATGATTTATGACATCAAGATTGAGCTTAATTTATTTTTAGCACACAGATTGTAGTAGTAAGTATATATTTTAAATTTTGTATGGATATAGATAATCATAAATTGAATTTTTCAGATCTAAAATCTTTTCTTAATTCTGACTAGTCACTAGTCAAATACCTCTAAAAAGACAAAAAGACCTATGCAATTAGCAATTATGTTACAATTGGAGATGCAAAATTTTTGATGGAGAATGGTTTAAAAGAAGAAGTGAATAAAATTCTGACTTAGAAAGGGGTTTAGGCAAAAATAAAAGAGCCGATTTTGAAAGGAAAGACCAATGCTCTAAAGCATTCCCTTGCTGATTTTTTAAAAAAAAAATTGTCTGTGTATGTCAAAGATTATTAAAGAGTTTCACGTGGCTTTATTGTGTGGATTAATTTATAGCTCTAGTTATTTATTATTATTATTTATTTAGTGATGAAGGAAAATGGTATTCAATTCACCTCTCTTATTACGTCTGGCAGCAAAGATGTAACATCAATTGACTGAGTCATGCATTTGATAATCTGTTTTAAAACTTTTATTGTTCCTGCACAATCTTTCTTTAAAGATGAACTAATCAATCGAGACCTGAAAATACAAACATTATTCACTCACTAAGAGAAAAACAGTAAATAAAACAAGTCAGTGCGAAGTACTTTTGCAAATAAAGACTAGCTTTTATTGAAAACAAGGCAATGTTTCTTTCTAACAGTTAAAAAGAGAAAAATAATAAGAAGTTAGTTGTATGTAAAATACTTTTAAATTATATTTCTGGTCAAAGTTTTTATACAGTTCGAAGAAGAAATCATTATCAACCCAAGAGATTTGGAAAGAATCTTGAATTTATAATAAAAAATCTACTGGTAATCGACCAGTATGATAAAAAATTATATTTTTTTACAAAATAGTAATTAAAGCGATATCTTCAAAAGAATTTAAAAAAAGAGGCTCTCAGTGAGTAATGGACTCCCGGAAAATACTTTAACCCTTTCATAAATGAGCTAAAAACAGCTATATGAGTGAGCACAATATACTACCTCATTTTAAATTTATAGAAGAAAAACTACTGATCAGAATTTCAAAACAAAGGGCTTGTTTTTTTTTATGTTAGCAAAATTGCTTTCATGAAAAAAAAAAGTCAAAATCCTTTCTTTTGCTAGGACAGGTGACATCAGAAGACTGCATCTAAATGTTATATATTGAATATCAGATTATACACAAACGCACTGATGATGAAACAAAAAAAACTAGACTTTCCTGAGCACTTAATCAAAAATTATAGCTTTTTCTTTATGGGGACTAAAAATTAACATTTTTTAACTTAGGCGAGAGCAATTTAATTTCTCATTCTGTGGGCGAATTGGCGATAAATATCGCCGGTGGGTTGGTGGGTCTACATAATAAAATAATAATATAATAAAGTAAAAATATCATCAAAAAATATCAGTCCATAATAATATTAACTGAAAAAAAGTTTTTTATCCATCAATTTGTCTTTCAGAAGCTTCTTGGTAAAGTATTAGATAACAAAAACAATAAAATTTACATGCAGAAAATGCTATATTTAGTCTGCAAAAGAAAATATAAATATTTTAATAAACTTTATATTATTTTCTTAAATTTTTATATTTGAAAATAACTATTAATATTTTTCTTGATTTCGAAAATATGCAGTCGGTAGGGCCCGCAGAACGAGAAATTAAATTGGTCTTGCCTTATAACAAAATATATATGCTTCAATAAAAGTTTAAAATGTTTACAACCAGATGAAGGAGAATTATTTCACATAGTAGATTAGTTGAAAGAGTAGTCCTGGAGGGTGTGATAAGCTTCAAAACAGTCATGAGGATATAAACCTAATTATGAGGTACAGAAGTTACTAACGTGAACATGTCCTTTGGTGCTCTTCTTACCGCAGGGGTCGAAATAACAGTCAGTCATAAGTTAAAACCGATCAGAAAACTATTTAACAGACCTGAATTTAAGTAAAAAAAAATTTTCAAAACGTAAAAAAAACACGATCAAATCTGTTATTTTACTTCTTATGAAACTCCTGCTAAACCTTTTTTTCGTATCTGATAGAAACATTGCAAACATAATTATGAAATTACCACTGCTCCATAGATATTTTACATTAAATTGCTTTGTGAAATTTAATTCAAAAATGTCTCACTATTATCAAAACTAATCATTCAAATGGAGATCCAACTCACGGGAACTCAGGGTAACTCTCAGTGGGATATTTGTTGTATAAAAAACTTTAAAACATTTTTTAAACTTCCTTTCTGTTTACTTATTACTAAAACAAATATTGCGAATTTGAATATTTATCACATTGGTAATACAGTTAAAACCATTATTCATTTCCATTTTTTTGAATGATTATTTCTCTATGATACAAAAATATTTTGCTTAGTTCTTAGAAGTTAAAACACAACAATGTTTTTAAATATCTATTAACGTCATAAACTGCACTGTGTTGCCTCAATACGTTGCTATACTACACACAAGGGTGCTTTCCACACATTTTTATAACCACAATATTAAAAATGGTTGATTATTTTGTAATATTGCTGATGTAAAACATAGATTTTTGGATGCAAGAAAATGAATGAAGAACAAGAAAATGAATAAAGAATGCTTTAACCCCTGTTACAGACAATTTAAGGAATAATAATTTCAAAAATTTCTCTGCACAATCCAACTATGGTGGGTTGTGCTGGGAAGGGAAGGGTGAGCGAAAAATGGAATAAAAATGGAATAGGGAAAGGAAAAGAAAGCATCAAATAGCTAATCAATTAGAAAAACCTTATTTCGACATCTTTTATGCGGTCTATCGTTGCCACCTTTATTTCCTGGTGTGAATGAATGATCAACAAGCGGTTTGAAGTACGTGGGCCCATCTGGAAATATTGTCTTGGCAATTTGTTGGTTCCATTGTTAAATATAACATTCTCTCTCTCAAGGATGGTCAGAAATTTAAACACTGGGTTGATCAACAGGTCTATGGAATCCAGTCCCAGTGTAAAACTTATAAATAGTACAAAAAGCTTACTACTCCTCTAATACTAATGTAGCTTGTAAAATTTTTAAAATATCCATGGACTGCCATGTGGTATACTCGTCATTTGAAACAGATTTATGAACCGCCCTGCAGTTCAGTCAGTAAAAAGTTAATAATATTCTAAAATGAAAATTTTAAATTTCTCACTGAAATCAAAATTTTAAAATTCAAGAACAAATTTTACCATTTTCTGAAAAGGCCCAGCACCTGAAAAAAATGTCTTTTTTTTTTTCATCATTAAAGAAGAATCAAATCTAAATTTGTTGAGAAAAATTTAACCATAAAATACAGCGAACATTCAAAAAATATTGGAAATAATACTTTACAATGAAAAAAATTTAGCAGCATTGAAACACAAATCATTGTAGTTGGACATGGTACCAAAACTGCTGTTTTAAACAAAAAAAATTTTAAGCTCAGGAATTCTGACAGGCACTTATATTGGTAAAAAAACTACCCTTCTATATCCCTCTAACTTCATGTAAAGTTTATAAGAAAAGTAAAGAACAAATACATATCTATACATATCTACACATATCTACACATATCTACAGATATCTACACATATCTACACATATCTATACATATCTATACATATCTATACATATCTATACATATCTATA
>JAUZNK010005192.1:0-10089 GCA_035046665.1 Euphysa ruthae
ATCCTATTACTTCTGTGAGTGTTTATGAACAGCATTAACAAAAGTTTCCATGTGTTCAGGGTCCATATCTGGATATATACCATGGCCAAGATTCGCTATGTACCTCGTAGTACCAAACTTTTTAACCATCACACTGACTCGCTCATCCAATTCTTCCTATAAGGAAGAAAAAATTTCCTAAAACGCTGAATAAGAAAGACAAGATAACTGAAATATAAAGGCAAAGCGTTCATAAAAAAAAATAAAAAAAAAAAATTTTCAATTTTAAGTTGCAAAAAATAGGGAAAAAAAATTATCTCGATTTTATGATAAATAATTTAAAAAGCCTTGTAAGCCAACGTACACAAAGCAAATACTATAAAAAGCTAATACACTAGCCATTCGAAAAATCACAATAGAATAAGCCTTGATTTCATCATTAATGTTATTATATATTTTGAACAAGAACTTGTGTAAAAAAGATGGTGATAGGATTATTGACTAGCAGCAGGTGGAAAATTTAAAAAAAAAAGTGCTAATGAGGATATGATATGACATGATGTTATCGAACAAAAAAACTGTTCTTGCTAAAGATAAAAATAAAAAATTTCAATGGAAACAATGAAATATTGTATTCAGACATTTTGAACTGATGCTAATTTAGTATTTCTAATCTAATCTAATCTAATCTAATCTTTTTTTTTTTAAATTAAGGAAATACAAAAAGCTTTTTTTTTCTTGTTTTTTTTTTTTTTTTTTTTTTTTAATAATTAACAATGGTGGCTTGAAGCCACTATTAGGCAGAAAGCTAAAAAGGCGTTAAAACTCCAAACTTACCACATCAAAGTGATACTAATATGTTTAGTGGGCAATACCCGGATTTGTATACTTACAGATGGTATAACAAAACCACTTAAGACTTAGTGTAGTTTTCAGCTGTAAAATATGCTGCTAGATTAATTACTTTTTGTCATGCAATTAAATAATAGAAGGGTGCGAAATCCTCGGGATAATTTTAATATTTCTGTTGGCCTAAATTAGTATGCATATATTTTGTTGATAAGACAGACTATTTTTGCTAAATGTAACCTTTTGAATTTTAATGACTTAAATGCCTTGCTATATGATTCTTTCAAAAATAGATAACGGAGATTAGCTCAGTGTACGAAAGTACCGTACAAAGAGTTTTTTAAATGTGAATGGTCTATCCTATGCTGGCATGACAAGGGGCAAATTGTAATTATAATTGGCTGAAAGCTCTTATGTTAGAGATTTAAACTGAATATACTTTTTAAGCCCTTGTGTGCCATTCCCAGAATATTCCGGAATTTCTAAGATTTCTTGTATGTTGATTTTTTGCATAGCCTCTTTTAAGAAGCATATAACCATATATAGCACAAAATTTCTTTGAGTCTCAGCAGGCTAGTTGCCTCGGAATTTTATCACGTCTTAATTTCGAATAAACTTCATTGGCTTAAAATTAATTAGTTAACGCAGTATGTGTCACGTTTCTCTTTCTATAAGGTCTATAAAGGATCTTAAAAATTTTTTTTTAAATTTCCAAACAATGGTTATCATTCAATAATTATTATCTGAAGTAGAAACAATGACTAAAATCTAATGTGCTAGAATTACATTTAAGGTAATTGTAATACATTTTTAACTGTGTGTGTACATTTAAAAATTAAAAAAAAAAAAAAAAAAAAAAAAAAAAAAAAAAAAAAAAAAAAAAAACAGTACAAAACTTTTTTTTTTTAGCTTTTATATTCTTGCAGAAAAATTCGATTAGTAAATTAAAAAACAGTCATGTACATAACATATACATAATGGCTAAACAGATTTCAGTGCAAAGCCTAAGACAATGAAGGGAAGTTGTTTTATGATGATTTATTACTTTCTCAATATGTCACAAGTCTTAAAAAAAAAAAAAAAAATGTAGCATGAAAAATATTGTTTCTGAAATTTTGCAAGATTATTTTAAACTCAAAAGTAAAAGTGAGATTGACTTGGCTTAATACACATACATACGCCCAAGGAATAATACTTACCAATGGTGAGTACATAGCACATGGATCCAAGTTTCCCATTAATGTTTTATTTGGACATAGCTCCCTTTAAATAAAATAACGCATGTAATTCTTTATTTTTGATTTTTATTTTTTTTAAAACAAAAAGTTTATTCGAGAGTGAATAAAACGAGCGGAGTTAATCTCAAAATTTGCTTTTTTAATTTTTTATCAAAAATTAAAAAAAAAAAAAAAAAATATATAACTTATCAAGTTTATCTAAAAATAACAAGAAAATTAATTTTAGAATTTCAATTAAATAATATAAAACAAGTACTTTAGTGATTAATGGATTTCCGGACAATCTATAGAGCGAAATATCTATAAATAACCAACAAAATGTCATATTTTTCTATTGAGTAAATAAATGAAAAACATTAATTTAAACCAGAATACAAAACATATTTTTCGTAAAAGTAGGAATCATGAAAAAGTAGCCATATTAAAAATAACGGAATAACAATAACAAGTTTAATAAAGTTTAAGCACCAAATATCAAATGAATGTGATAATGTTCACATTATTTGTGAACCTTTCAATCTGATTTAAGTTTACTATAGACTAAGTGAAGTAAAGTGTCAGTAAATAATACAAGCTTAGGATTTGAATCTCCTATGTGTCTGATATGCGAGATGTTGGTGAGAAATAAGGGCTAATATTTTTCTTTTAAAAGTTCCACCCCTTACACCCTTACATGCAACTTTTTTTTTTGCAATTTTTTTATTATTTTTTTTAAGGTCAGAAAAATAGTTTTTAGGCCTAAAAATTACCAATAGGCAGGTTTTGAGGTTTGGGACGGACAAAAAATTCAAAATGACCAAAATGCAAAAATCTAATTAAAATAATAATAACTTAATTTATGGTGGTTTATAACTGATAAACATTGTAGAATAGGTAAAAAAAAAAAAAGTTAAATTATAAAAAAAAAAGAACGATTAAATAAAGTTTATAAACTGGCATATCATTATCAGTCTGTATTTTATAGTGAGGAAAAAACAGTTTTCAATAAAAGAAATAACAACACACAGACCTAGTTTTTTGAGCATCGATTGTCCAGTCTAATGCAATGACATCATACCCAGTTTTCCCAAGGTCTTCAAGAGCGTAGTGAGCACCTTTAGCAAATATAATCTAAACAAAAAAAGAAGTAAAATAACCTATACAAGGCCAAAAATACAGAATGCCATCTTAGATATACACATACAGAAAGTATTTGAAACCCTCGTATGATACCGAGGTTTTGAGCATAATCAAGGATAAAAATAAATGCGTTTACATTCAGACTTCTGTTAAGTAAAAAAAGACATTACCATTAATGCCAAATAAATTTTATCCAAACCTTTTTTATGAGAGAAACATTAGTAACAAATTCAACCTTAATGCACTAGTAGTACATGTAACGCTTTTCATAAGTCAGATAATTAGATTTAAAAACCGTTATGAAACTTCGAAGCAGTAAAAAATAAATTACAAATATTCAAAAAAATAATAATTTGCAGCTTATGCAGAAAAAAAAATAGAAAAAATTGCGATTTTTGATTTCAAACTGGCAAATTTTAGTGAATAAAATAGCCATATGATAATTTTACCCAAACAACAGAACTCTTAAAAAATGGGAAGGAATATGTACTTACCATTGGTATAGCCTGTTCTCCAAGTTTCTTTTTAACAGAATTGACAATCTCTTTTAAATATGGCAGGCAGAATATGTTGAACATATCCTGAGGTAATTCCCCAGCATGCGAGTCAAATACTTGCAGTAACTATGGTAATAAAAAGGTAGTGATAAATATGCCATGGATAGAAAAAAAAAATTCAAATGCAAAAAGAAAAGATAAAGACATGATTTTCGTAACTTCTGAATTTTATTTTAATAAAGCTAAAAAAACAGCCAGAATATTGGAAAAATATTTTTAACATGATTTTGAGAGAATATTTATTTATATATTTTATATATTTAAAGTTAATTAAGAAAAATTGGTAAAAAAAACTACTTTACAAAGTTTTTCAACCAGAGAATTGAAGTTTTCAAAACATGGCCGAAAAACTAAAGTAATCAAATATGGGTCAAATTAAATCTTCAAATTTCTCCACAGAAAATTTCAGATAAAATATGTAAACATCAGTGCTTTGTTTATTTAGGTCAGGTTTTAAAAGAAGTTGAAAAGCCAGAAGATTGACTATTTAAGAGAACTCTTTGTTAAGGACTTTAACGAAGTTTTTCCTACATTTACAATGGGAACTCATGCCAAACACCTGCAATATATCAAAAACCGTCAAAAGCTTTGTAAATTTCTAGATAAATATGAATTAATTGAAATAAAAAATTTCAGAAATTTTTTTGTTATTTTTAATCTAAAGCAATTAATAGAATGACAATGTTTCCCCGAAATAGGGGCTAATCTAAAAAATTAATTTTTAATAAAAAAATCCTACAATAATTTTTCCTGCGGTCCATTCTAAAAATAATATCTAGAACTGTTTGTTCTTAATTAATTCAATCTTTGTTGCTTCTGTATGTATTTTACAAGCTGCATGGCGCTCTCATTATTCTTATTTCATTCTGATTCCACTTTATATTTTCACAAAACCTTTCTACACTAGCTGGTTAAAAGGCTTTTTGCTAAAAAAAAATTAGATTTGGACTAAATTAAATTATGTTTTGCTATAGTTTAAATATGTTAAATTATGTTTTATTATAGTTTAATTATATTAAATTATGTTTTGCTATAGTTTAATTATGTTTTTCTGTAGTTTAATTATGTTAAATTATACTTTGCTACAGTTTAATTTGTCTTTTTGCAGCATACAATAAAAAACATGCACCTTTGAAGCATTGAATAAAAAGAAAAAACAAAAAAATAAGATTTCCAAAAAATTATCTTTTTGCCAAAATAAATAAACAGATTAATAAATATAAATTTATACTTCAATTAAAAGTTGGTTTAAATATTTGATTAATAATTGGGTTGGTTTATGTGAGCAGGTGTAAAATGTACAATATTAAGAGGTATAACATTGCTTTTCTTATACAAATCAGGAAAATGGCCCGAATTAACAGCAAATAAAAATAATTAATGGTATAATTGGATCATTTGTATGGGAAACCTATACAATACAATTTACCCATACAATTTATACAAATTCAAGCCTTTCATTATTGGAGCTAAGTTGACACTTGATTACTGGAGGCAGTTGTCTATAATGAAATGCATTATACTATGTACTATACACAGACTATGATAAATAGCTCACTGTTGGTGTGAGAGTTTGTGCAAATGGGATTTTTCAAAGAATAAGACCAGAAAATAAAAAGTTATTAATAAAAACATCTGGAGCAGCTAAAATTCTAGATATTTTATCCGACAACATGTAGATATTTTATCCGACAACATGTCGGTATTTTACCCGACAACATGTAGATATTTTATCCGACAACATGTCGGTACTTTAAAATACTTTTTAGTTCATCGTTGAAATAACGATTTGGAAAATGTTAAGTCAGCTCGCAATAAATATTTTTCAACTGAAAGAAAATCGCTGTAACAACAGAATGGTTTATATGAAATCCATCAACAAGCAATTTCAAACACAAAAAATAAACAAAAATTCATGGCATATTGACAAAGTATAGCATGAAGATTAAGTAGTTTTTGTGATGGCCAGGAAAAATATTAAGTCAAGTTATTTTGCTTTCAGACCATTATTTCCAACCTTGAGGAAAAAAACTTAATTTGGAATCGGCATGACGTTGGCATGGTAAATGGTTAGCCTAGACATTTCATATCTGAAGTTCAAAAACTTTTTTCTCCATGTACAACGTATTAAACGCTATAATGAAATTTTTTAAAGAACATTTTTGTGGATGTTAAATAATTTCGGCTTTACTGAATGTCAACGATAATAATGAGGGCTAAATGATGGTGATGTACCTACTCTCAGTAAACCAAAAAAATAAAAACCTTTTTCCACATGTTTCAGACGCAAAAACACAAATTCAATAAATAACTGCTCACCTGTGCGCCGGCGTGGGCTTGTTCAACAAGAAAGTCAATAATTACACAAGTAAGTAAAGAAAGAAGCTTCTTGCTGGGTTCAGGGTGGGTATACAACCATTTCTTGACTTTAGAATATGTTTTTGAGCCTCCTCCCTCTATCATATACGCCATCAATGTGAACTAAAATCAACATGATGTAACATAAATAGAAATTCGCTTTAAATTATGAAACTATCTATCTAGGAAGAATAATTTTTATGTCAATTTTAACAAAGGTGAATAATTTGATAGGTACTGCATATTTTTTTTAAACAATTACTAAGTTGCGATGCATTATAATAATTGTAATACACTTTTATCAACATTTATAAAAGTTATCAAAAATTAAAAATTCTACTTACTGCCAAGGAGATTTTCAATAATATTAACTAGTGGCCACAAATTTAGAAAAGGAATGAAAAGAACTGTTAAGAAATAAAAATCAAGTCATTTTTTTCACCCAGTCACACTTTATAACTAAAAAATTTGAATTATAAATTACATAAAATATACACAAAAATACACAAACCATTATTTCAATTAACTTTTGCAATTCTAGGTAGTTTTAATTATTCTTCAAAAAAATATTGAAAAAAGCTTTTTTATTTTTTTTCTGTTTCAGTCAATCAATCTTTACCATAAGTAGATTATTTTTTTATATTTCTATTTAGGAATTTTAAAAATTTCAAAATTGAAGATATTGGAAAAGAAATTTTAATCAGCAATTCCAGTGAGAATCAAAAGATTAATCGAAATTCCAATTGCACAAAATATTGTGTTGCGCGTATTTTGTATCAAATCTAGGTTAAAAAATCTTGAAAAAATAACAAATTGTCCTACCACATTAGGTAAAAACTTACAGGAGCACCTGCAAATCCAATTAAAGGACATTTCCCATCAAGTGTTTTTCGTGTTAATGTAATAGCTTCGTACAAATAATTCAATTCAGATTTGACATCCACATTATCATTTAGTTTCTAAGATTGAACAAGAATTTGTTTTAAATTCTGCAGAAAAACATTATATCAATTATATCTTACAGGCTTTCAATTTATCTGTCATGCATCAGGAAATGTCCAGCAACACGATAAATTTGTCCAACAAAATTCCTAATAAATTCAAATATTCTAATGAAAAATAAGACGAACGGTTGCACCAATAAACAAATGGATTAAAATGAGGCAATTTTTTGAAAAAAAATACTTAAGAAAAATGATTAAGTAAATCGTTTAAATTCCAGACCAAGATGAGAAATAAGAAGTTTTTTCCACCAGACAATCTTTTTTCACAAAAACTTTCCATACCAAAAAGTTAAATTTTGGAGAGTAGTCATAAAAAACTGGTTGGAAGCAACCGTGCTTTATGTGCCGTTATGTTCGAGAAACAAATTTCAATGGTTTTAGGGAAATCTCAGTGGAAAAGCTAGTAAAGCTTTTTATAATAATTTAATAAATAAATAAAATAAATATAATGATAAAAATTCCAAACCTTTAAATCTTCGGGTTCAACAAGTGGTTCAGGAAACACTGGTCCCTTAAATTAATAGTTAAAAATTTTCAAGACTTATAAGTCGCAAAGAAAAATTTTCATCTATCTTTCTAAAACATTTACCAAGCTGCTGCCATTTACTAATTTGCTCATTTTTCAACTTGTGAAAGGGAAATAAATAAATTACATTAGAAACTTGCACGTTATAACAATTTTCACTCATAATAACAAACCATATTCCAAACTTCATCAAAAGAGAGATGATGGAAAAAAAACTTTTTTAAAAATAATGCTAATAAAACAGGACTAGTTTACAATATGAATTATTTCGAGAGGTAACAAAATTTTCTAGCCTAATAGAGAAAAACATTTCTTAAAAAATTTCTCAAAAGAATAAATATTCCATTTGAATGGGTTGTAAAAATTTATGGCAATCCTACCAACAACAAAGAACTACTCATTCATTTATTCATTCATTGTGTTGCAGACAAAATTATTGCATTTTTTAATGAGAATCTGACAAGAACAAAATCTTAATTTGAAGCAAAAGCCATAAAAGCGTAATAGCCATCTCAACTCTTTTCCAATTCAATGAGAACATCAAATACTTCATCTATGAATGGCAAGACTAAAATTTCATTTCAATCATGGAAATTCTTCAGTAAAATTTGAATTATTTCAGAAGAATAAAAACTGAGATAAAGCAATAATTAAAATTCAACATGACAGCAAAAAAACATGTTGCTTAAATTCTACCCTATTAAAGGCTTCCAAAACAAATTTAATAATCTCTTTAATATGTATTTTTAAAACAGCATTAAAATTTTTAAGAAATGCTTTTATAAATATTATTTACAATTAAAAAAAAAATATCTTACTTTATTTTCTGGTTCATACAAAAGAACAGAATACTTGTCACACCATAGTTAGAGGTGTCATATTTTAAAATAATATTGGACCAGCGTGCATTTCATTATGAAAGAGTGAACGCCTTTTTTTATCTATAATGCTCAAATTCTTGCTGATACTTTAGCAAACAAAATTTAGTATTCAAATTTAGAATTTCAAGTCTGGTCCCTTAATTTAGCGCCCGCTCCATGAATTTATAAATCTGGACTTTGAGACACTTCAAAAACATATTTTCCCTAAAACCAATCAAGTTTCCTTAAATGACAATTATGAGTAATATCCCAAAATAAATAAGTTTTTAACTTTCACATTATTCGACTTCCAATGAAGTTTTTAAAATGAAAATCATTTGATTTTATTTTTTATTTCAAACAACAATTTATTAGTTTTAAGTGCTAGTAAAAAAAACTTTCACTTTCACTTACTAAAAAATTATTTATAACCTTTTAGAGGACATCACAATCGCTACTTCTATGAAACCAACAGTAGATAATAATTATAATTGTATAATATAATATAATTATCTGCTTTTATGCTGAATTTCTTAACCTACACTAAAAATATAATGAAAAACAACACCTAAATAAGTAGCAGGGATAGATAAAAGGCCCTTGTTTCCAAAATATCACAACTGCGATGGAGTAGCAAACGAAAAATCACAACAAAAAGAAAATTTGTCATCTGGATGCTGCTTGCTATCCATTCAACTTTAAAATAAACTTTCTTTCAATTCTTTAAAACAAAGCTTGAAAATAAATATATATACCTTTCCCTTCACCATCTCCACCACCATTCCAAGGGCCTAAACAAACAATTAACTTATTTATTTGCTTACTCCAATAGCGCTTAAATAAGCAATAAGTTCATTCCATGAGTCTTGATTAAACAACTAATTGTCCACCCATCCAATCTTTATTTTAAAAATAATGAATCTACTAATTCATTAACAGTGGATAATGATTACCACAATACCTGCTTTGCCCGGTTTGATGTCCAGCTTGGTTGATTGATTGATTGTACAAAATCGCCCATAGCATTCATAAGACATTTCTTAATTTTAGTGACAAACTATTTAAAGATTAGCTTTAAAAGGACCTGCTTAATAATATTATTTGCATGGAATAAAATTGACTAACATCAATTAAAGTTTAAAGTCAGAATATTAAATAGATTTCAAGTTTGGAAATATCTAGGATCAGCATCAAAAAAACAACAGATTCTGTAATAAAAGAAAAAAAACAAAAAACAAGTAGCTTGAGCTTCAAGAGGATCATCTCAACCCAACATCTTTTTCCACGCACACCCTGTAATTCTACTAGGATATCATATTTTCCTTTTCTCTCAGTTATCTTTAGCTGATTATTTCACTTCAGGCCATATATACATATATGCATACACACACACACACACACACACACACACACACACACATATAGCATAGGACAGCCTGTTTCGACCTCATTGTGGTCTCCTCAGCCATGCCTAAGGTTGAAGTTGATTGCCAGTCTTGTTGGAATTAGACTGACATCTCGCATGCTTTATTTACATATTATATCACTCGCACTTGAGATGTCATCTTAATTACATATTGCTCGCTTTTGAGGTTGAGC
>JAUZNK010005193.1:0-10089 GCA_035046665.1 Euphysa ruthae
ATAAATAAAATAAAATAAAATAAAAAATAGCAAAAAATGCCGGGCTACCAGCCGAAAACACAAGTGTTCATAACTGTAAAGTAAAATATTTCAATTGCAGCAACAGACTTTTTAAAAATTCCAGACAATGTCAGTATTCATTTTCTATGGGAAAAGAAGAATTTAAATTCAATCTCTTAAGCTCAAAGCAAAATAAATTTTTGATATTTAGGGGACACTAACCCTTACAAAATTTTATCGCAATTACTCTCCTGTTATCTAGAAAGTGACGAAATTAAAATCTAAAAAATCAGTTAACTATGAGTTCTTATATATAACTACCATCCTTGGATTCAATTTATCTCACAGTATAAACACAATAGTTTACCTATCTTCTGGGCATGTTTTCCTTTGCACCAGCCATTTTTTGATGCACTATAAAATAAAATTTACCAAAAATTAGAGGTTATATAAGTTTAATTATGGAAGAGGTACAGCTGTGCGCACATGCACACACACGCTATATTTTTCTATGAATGCTGAAATTTGCCTGCCTGCTTTACAAAATCCATAAATCATTTTTACTTTTAAAAAAGAATTTACTGGCCGGTACTTTTTGAAATTTAAGTGTGTAACAAATGATATTTTTACTCATTACGTTAGCAAACTCAAATTTATATCTTTCATATGTTTTTTGTACTTAATCTTTTTCTACAACAAACAGCTTGTTATTTTGCCCAAAAACAATTTTGATTTCTTTCTGGCGAGCCTTAAAAGTGTTGTCGGTTATTATTTTTCTCAGTTTAGCATTGGTTTATACTAGCATGAATTTGGCCAGGGTATATTAACGGCAGTATTTCTACGTGATCTGTCTAAAGGTCTAAATTCAGGTTTCTTTACAGCAAATCTGTCTCTTATCATGTCTTTTTTGGTCTACCTATGGGCTTTACTTGCAAAACTATCATGTCCATTTCGTATTCAAACATACTCTTCCACTCTCTCCAAGAAGCCCACCCAACCTAACCTCCAGACCTTGATCTGAATAACTAGTCTGCTTCTTAGCTCATCTAAACTTTTAAAATACATCTCCAGGTGATTTTACACCTCCAACTAGAGATTTCCAGAACATTGCTTTCTAAATGATGAAGACCTTTCGGCTCCACTCGCCACGACTTACTTGCGCACAACTTGAAAACTTCGACATACAGCCTACCTCTAATCTGAATCTATAAATACCTTTATTTAAGAAAAAAAAAAAAAAAATCAAAACACAAATATAAAAAATATAAAATTTAAAAGTCATTTCATTTCACTAGACTTTGTTTTTTTGTGTTTTGGCCATTCATGTTTTTATTCTCAACGTTCTTTTACATGCATTTCTTAAATTTTACTTTAAATATGCTAGTGCTGTTAAATTTGTATTTTGAGGTATTTTTTACCCTAGTGTTTATATTATTTAGCATAGGATATTTCATTTTTGGTTTAGATCTGTTAAATATGTAATGTCAACATGTTATGTTAAGTAATCAAATTGATGCCGCTGCAACTTCTCTCACTCAAATAATTTATACACATTTCTACAAAAAAAATCTTTCAAAATAATTGTGGCATTAAATAAATTTTTCCGAAACTTTTAATGTTAAAAGTATCGTTGCACCAAATATATGAGGATGGAAAAGATTTATTTATTTATTTTAGAAGACCTAAATGTTAATCTTTTGGATAATAACAACAATTAAATTTTTGACAGAGATCTCACAGAAGATGCACTTTTAAATAAATATAGTGAATTTTTTTCTACATTTGGTCTGACAAAATTAATTAGGGATCCTACAAGAATAACATCAAACACCTTTTCTTTATTAGATCAAATTCTCTCAAATTCTTCTGATAAAATCACACAACAGGGATCACTTGAAATTTCTCTTTTTGATCATCAGCCCATTTTCTGTACCCGCAAAATAACTAGGTTTAGACCAGGTACTAAAAAGTTAAAAAATCCAGTAGTATGCGCAAGTATAGTAACGCCTTACTAAATGAAAGATTAATTATAGCAAATTTTCCAAACTATGAAAATTTTGGGAATGTTAACTTGGCCTTTGTAAATTTTTCAAAAAAATTTAAACAAACTATTGATGATATAGCACCTATGACAATTAAAACAATTAAAATAAAAGACAATTCTGAAGAGTGGTTTGACAAAGAAGCTACAGAAAAAATAGCCATAAAACATAAATTATATAAACAGTTTAAAAGGAAAAAAAAACAGTTGCAGACAAGGAACTATTTAGCAAAGCTAAAAATGACTCTCTTGGAAATATTAATAAAAAAGAGATTAATGAAGGTATAATGAAAGAAAAACTTTGAAAGATTTTGGAGTTACAAATTCCAAAAACTTATCTACACAATCCAATTTTTGTTTAAATCAAGGTATTAAGTTTTTCAACCAAATCTTATTCCAAAAGCATCAAGTGTTTAAGATAGACAAACAGCCCTAAATTTTTATGGCCAAATAAACATTTCTAAGGAATTTGAATTCTCAATGGCCACTGAGGATGTAGTTAAAAATATGATTAATGATTTAAGATTAAACAAGTCACCAGGGTTTGATGAAATATTGTCTATGTTCTTTAAGGACGTATGTGCTTCTATTTTGAGACCAAATAATCTCTCGCAAATAATAAATCTTTCTATCAGGACTACCATGTTTCCAGATGATTGAAAACTAGATAAAATTGCTACCAAAAAAACTACAGATCCATATCGTTGTTAATTGCATCCAAGATAAATTGGCATATGGATTTTAAAAGGGTTTTTCAGCAGACAAATGTTTGTTATATCTTCATGTACAATAGTAGATGTACAGTAAGTAGGCTTTCAAAGGGATATCACACTGGAATGATCATTATAGATCTCCAAAAGGCCTTTGACACAATAGATCTCAATATTTTGCCTAAAAAACTGAAATTTATGTAGTTTTCTGATTCAAGTCTTGTCCTTCAAATAAAAAATTTGGGGTGAAAGTTGGTAACGAACTTTCTGATGAAGTATTAGTGAAATTTGGTGTCCCTCAAGGGTCAATTTTAGGACCTCTTTTGTTTTTGCTATATGTGAGCGACATGACACAAGCACTACACTGTGAATTACTTTTTCCAACCTTTGTAAGTGGTTTGTCGATAAAAAATTAAGTATGCACTCTGGAGAAGAAAAAACCAAGGGTATCCTCTTTTCATCTAAAATGAAAGCTAAAAAAGCAGTTCACTTGAATATAATTCATAGAGGCACATCCATTAAACAAAATACCTCAGTAAAACATCTAAGATGCAGTGGAGGACACCATGAGTGGAGAGACAATGGGTCGATGTTTTTAAAATAAAATTAATTCCAAACTTAGATTTTTATATAGAAAACAAAACTTTCTTAATTAACATGAGCCCAAAAGCGTGCTCTATGCAATGCCCTGATTTAAATTCAATTTGACTATACCTGTTCATTTAGGCCTCAACGAATCACTTAAACTCTGTTTGAAAAGTGCAAAAAGTAAATGTATAAGATTTTGTTCAATTATGAATATTCAGGCCCATATTGGTACTGAGCATTATAGTTGATATGAGGGTTTATCAGGGTATTACTGCACATGCATTTAAATTTTGCAGTAGACCCAACTTAAATTACATGTCTGAAATCTTTGAAATTTCTCAAAATAGAAGAATCCCACTACGTAACAGCCATCTAAGGCTAGATAGATCCTTGAAAAGACCTACCATGGGAAAAAATTGTCTGTAATCAAATGGACCCTTTATATGGAACAGGCTTTCTAATGAGATAAAATCAAACACAAGCTATAACGTTTTTTAACATAATATCAAGAAACATTTCGCACCTATCTAGATATGGTTCACAGACCTAAGTTTGTTTTATATTTTTTTTTTCACTGTGCTTCAGCTGAATCAATTTCTATGTTTTTGTGTTTGATGTATAATGATACCACAAAGATAATATTGTTGTGACAGACAATTTTTGTGCCTATCCTTGCCACCATTTGCTTTTTTATCGTTATGTTTATTCTTGTTGTTATTTTTTTTTCTCTTGTTTTTTAAATTTTCATAGCGTATGCGTATTTGTTTGTGGCAGAATAAATACTTACTGTAAATACTTAATATTATAATATAATATAATATAAATGCTTCTCTATGATAATAAACAAGATTGGTATTAATAAAATACGAGACAATAGAACAATTAATCCAATTAAAAAACTACGTATTTTACAAATTTAAGGCTATTCTAGAGTAACATTTCAAAAAAAACTCAGGGCTTTGCACCAAATCCCATTGGTGGCCTTCAGAAAAGGCCCCCTAACCCCCTGTTCTGGTACAAAATTTCTAGCTAACACCCTGCTCATATCTATATTGTTAAGGAAGGAAAATCTTTATTTATCGGCATATATCCAAATGAGTCTACAAGTTTTTTCAGAGCAAAATATTTCAGCTAAAAATATCTTCAAATTAGGAGAAATTCATACGATATCATTTTCAGAATATGATATACAGAACTTTGAATTTCAAACAAAATGAAACTTACTTGTTTACAAAAGCTGTGTCCACAAGGAGCCCGTTGAGGCTCACGGAACACCTCCTGACAAATAGAGCAGTAAAGATGAATGCTGACTGATTCAGGATTCAAAAAGTACCTATAAAAGATTAAGAAGTTTGAAAAAAAGATCACAGAAAATATTTTAAAAGTAAATTACAATTACTGATCTCTCAAAATCAAAGCATCCATCCAAAAGCAAAATTTAATTTTAGGGAGTGTGTTATTTTAATTAAATTTAAAGTAAGAACTATCATTTCATTCCAACTGGCAACTAATCTAAATAAATTATTTTAAGAATATTATGGTTAGATAAAATTTTTGAATAAGCGAGAAAAAAACGTATTTATTAGTAAATTAATCTCTAGACAACTTACCTTGAATATATATCAATTGAATTTGTTTGAAAAAATTCGAGAAAATGTTTAAACTTGAGCATCAAATACCCTAAAAAATTTTTTTCACAAGAAGGTATTTTTGATGGCCAAAACAAATATCTATTTCCAATAATGGACTAACCCATACATGGTATGATGGTATGTAAGTTTCATTTCATCAATTAATATTCACTTCATCAATTACAAACCAAAGTTTGAAAACAAAATGAAATATATTTTTAGCATAAACTCAATGTATTTTGAAATTTCCCAAAAACAAAAAAGGGTCATATTAAATCTGTGGTTCATATTTTGCCAAAAATTTTCTTTTCTAAGCCCCAGCACCTGAAACATGTGCCCAAAAATGAAATGCTCAATTTTTGTAAAATCTGGCTGGAGAAAATAAGTAAGTTTTATATAAACACAAAATTAAAAGTTTTAAAGTTTAGAATAATATATAACAATAATATAGAATAAAATAATACCGAATGGTGTTAGTATTAATATTCAAACAGCAATAAACCGATGACAATCGACAGCACAAAAAAAATATATGCTTTGTTGACATTGCGCTCCTACAAGGCAGGGAGTTTCTAATAAAAATTTAACAAAGCTTAGATATATATTTACTTGACTTTTATGATGGAAATTATTTAAGTAACCCAGAGTTAAATTTCTGCGTCATATCGCTAAAATATTGTGTTTTTTAGATTAGGTCTGAATGAATTAACATCCCACTGAATTTAATACCTTTGGTCGAATTATTCTAAAATAACAGCCCTAGATTTAAAATGAAGTTTTGTTCTACAAAAACGCAGCTGAATTAGATCACTATGAACTAAACATAAAGAACTTTTTAAGATCAGGACCAAAAAGTTATGCCTAAATAAAACCTCTAATTTGGAATTTACTTAGCATTAACATTTAATTTGATAGATTAACCTTAGAGTACTGAAAATGCCTTTTGCTAGTAGAACTTGAAAATTTGAGGATGCACTTTTAAAAACCAAAAAAGTTCATAGATTAGGACAAAAGAAGCTAGACCAATTTAATTTCTCGTTCTGCAGGTGAAAAATAATAACAGCATATTTAAAATAATAACATCAAAAAATAACGATCAGGTAATAATAATAACTGAAAACACGTTTTTATCCATCAATTTTTCACTCAGAAGCTCCTAGGTAAAGTATTAGATAACAAAAATGTTCTTTTAATGTATTCTGTAAAAGAAAATGAAAATATTTTACTAAACTTCATATGATTTTCTCAAAACATAAAAAGGAAAATAATTTTTTTTATATATCTGGAAATTAATATTATTTTTCTTTATTTCGAAAATATGCGGTCGGTAGGGCCACCATAACGATAAATTAAATTGGTCCTGCCTAATAGAAAAGAAATTTTGGCAGGTGGCACACCATGCCATATTATTCTATGGTCATTCTTTTTTTCATGATATGAAAATCTAAAACACAATTAGCAATTAGCTTCCAGATCAAATATACTATTAGGAAACTAATGAGCATATTACATGTTTAACAAACCAGGAAGATGATTTATTTTTGGCAAAAAAAAAAAAAAAATGTAAAATTTAGGATGCAGAAAGCAGCTGTTGAGGACAGAAAAATTTAAAAATTTAACCAACCTGGTTTCCATTAGAAATCCTTGGTTTCTTTATGACAATTTCATTTTTTTTTCAAGTTTTGCTATAAAAGAAGATCACGTATAAGATCATGTATAATTAGATAAAATGAGGCCCCATTGCAATAAATTATATATTCTAAAACAGGAATAGGAGTGAATGTGGAGAGGAAGTGGGGAAAAAGGGGATTAGAGGGGGTATAGTGCACAAACTAAATGTATAACATTCTGTTAACACATTGATATAGTCATGGCCATGTTGGTGCAACATATTTTCAATGTATATTTTTTTTAACATGGGGTTAGCCATTAGCTTCAAGCTATTTAATACAGAAGGTTCCACAGTTTCGGTTCTGGTGTACTTAGAACTCCCACGCAAGCTTATAGTAAAGTAAATCAATCTTAAGGGGATGAAACTCACACCACCCTGACAAAAAAACAAAATCTTAACTGCTCAGCAAGACAGCCATGGTACTGAGCAGTATAGAGCTATATGCATAAATTTGCTACCTGTCAATATGAGGTAGGGTCAATCTGTGTATTGTGCTACACATGCATTTAAATAATAATAATAGAAGAATACCTCTATACAACAACCACCTAAAGTGTAAGGTTAGATACACCCTTAAGAAAAATCCACCATGGGAAAAAATTATCTGTGAACAAAAGGTCCCATTATATGGAAGAGCTTTTCTAATGAAATAAATCACTCACAAACTAACATTTTTAAACATAAAGAACAAGGAAAAATTTTTTATATATATATATAAATTATCACCAAGTTTTTTTTCCAACATGTAGATTTAATTTAATAATCTTTTTGATAGAAGCTCATCGTCATTATCATGCCATTCAAAGATACTTAATGTTTTTGTCTATGACGATCACGTGTGTTTCCTTTTACTTGGGGTATTTGGTCATTGTATTCGTAAGGTGTTTGATTGGTATCCAAATTGACGTATTGTAGACTTGTTGTTTTAGCAACCTAAACTGCGCTGTCTTCCAAAATATTAATCCGAAACATTTTTGATTTATTTTTTCAAAAGATATGGCAATAGTAAATTTAATCTAATTTAGCAAGAACTTAACAACCCCGATGGTTGAGTTAATGCTTACAGGCTTATCATGAAAAATTTGTATGTCTGCCATGAAAAAATATGTTTGCTCACTCACTTGCAGAAAACCCCCTTCTCAATTTTCAAAAGAATTTTCCAACTCTTTAAATAGTCTAAAAAAACATTCTACAGCCAATAAAAGTGAACATCAGTTGTTTATCTATATGGAGCAAGAAAATCCTTTCGCAATGTCAATAACTTGAACTTGGTTTTCATTTTCTATGCTGATATCACTATTATCAATGGTCCAACCAATTCACTAACCTTAACTGGGTTAGTACAAATAAGTTTGGTAATACAAAATAAATGAAGGTGAATGTCAGCGACGTATCCAATGGGATTTTTATGCTGCAAGTGCAGTATCTGCACCCAAACTCTGGTGCTCGAAAAAAATTGCTCGAAAATTTCAAAAATGCACTGTCAAAGATCTATTCTAACATGAACAAGGCTGCAAATAAGCGTAGGTCAATGGTCATTGTCTGATAGGATTAGTGGTTTGTCTGTTTCAAATCTTTTTAAAGACAAGAGAACTAAAAAAAAACTTGCATTTTTTAAAATAAAGACGTTACCACAAAATTAATTAACAATTTATTTTGTCTACGACTTACTGTTTCTTAGCCAAAACGAAGTTTACTTCAATTTAACTAAATTATTCATGAACTACCAGTCCTATCTAAACCTCAAAAATATAATCACTTCGTTATTTTGTTTACAAGCATGTCGCTTAAACTGTAATATTTAAAATGTTAGTTATGATAGCAACTGTGGGATTGATATTAATAATGTCTTAATTAAAAAAACTTTTTAAACTATTATATATTATCTTATAATCTTATTTAGAAAATTATGTTTGAGATCAACATAAACTTCCACAACAATGTTTTTTTCTTTTTATTTATAAGGCTTTTATATAGTTTTAAAATTTATTTCAGTTGATCTTTTAAGTAGGTTTTAAACACCTAGACTGTATGTATATAAACACATTTACTCTTGTCTGCAGGTTTATTTTAACTTCAAGATGGTATGAAAGAAAGTATCCCATTGCTATAATTCCAAATGTTTGCTTAATGGACATGGAAAACATCGTATTGCTCTTAATTATGCATCTTTTTCAAATCAATGTTTTTTATAAACTACTTTTGTGCACGTGTTTTTGTTGACTACGAGATTCAAAAATCAAAAGGTAGATTTTTTACATTATTTCAAAATTGGTCAGTGTTAACCTTAATTTTTAGCCGTATGTCCAAATGGTACAGCTTGTTTAAAAAATATTGTCTTTCCGCAGAGAAGTCCGACGACTCTTTGTCTTACTTTTTTTCTTTTTCAAATATGTCATTTTAACAGGGCCGGTGTAGCGGGAAATTAAGACATCATGGGTCATAATTTATGATCGGAGCAGGAAATTAGGACTCCAAGTCTATTAAGACTTGATAATGTTAATTTTTTGACTAATTTCTTCATAACACTACACACAAACATCACGCATCAAGTAATTTTAATATTTTCTTTGTCTGATATTAAAGAAAATATTGAGTTTCAACACGATTTTTCATTTTTTTACCGATTCAAAATATGGATCGGTAACAACATATTACGCTTCTAAAAAATCCGTTATTTACTAGCCTATTCTTTGCACCAAATCGATTTATAAAATTCCCGTACCGAAGAAAATTAGTTAAAAAAATAGACTAATTAATTAGATGAAAGAAATGAATACAACTTTTTCCTAAAAACGAACTAATACAAAGCCAAAAAGAATTAACTAAATTTGATATTTAAAAAATAAGTAAAATACTAAACACAATAAATAAATAATAAATAATTGCCAGAAGCAAGAAATATCATTCATTTTCAAAAATTTGTTAAATATTATATGCTGCAATTTTTAATAACTTATTGTAATTTTCTCGTATATCTGAACTAATAAATTAAACTTAAAGTATGTATCTAAAATTGGGAGTCAAAAATTAAGTTTAGTTCCAAATTTTATATAATAATTTCCACTTTAAATATTGGTTTAAAAAAATGCTAATCCATATTTGTAAACGAAGTCAGTAAGTAAGATTTTGTTTACTATAAAACTCTTCATAAAAAGTATCGCAAAAATTTTTCAAACCAATATAAATCCATAAATATAGAAAAGTCATAAAGTATGTCTAAAAAAGTTAAAACATGAAAAGCTACCGCTTTTTTTTTTTTGAAGCGTCATCTGTTTTTTCAATTGTAGGAAATGGGAGCAAATGAGCATCCTCCAAGCACTTTTGAAAGTGACTGCGCATTTAACTTATCATAAATCCAGTATCTACTGGTGATTATCCATTTAACAGAATGCTAGCATAAGCTAATGCAAAAAGACCACAGTTATAAGTGTCAGTTTGTTTAAC
>JAUZNK010005194.1:0-26189 GCA_035046665.1 Euphysa ruthae
GATAATTATGTGATAATTATGTGATAATTATGTGATAATTATGTGATAATTATGTGATAATTATGTGATAATTATGTGATAATTATGTGATAATTATGTGATAATTATGTGATAATTATGTGATAATTATGTGATAATTATGTTAATGTTTAACTATAGGAAGTTACGTATTGCTGATCAAAAAATAAAAAGAATTAAGTCAGTTGAAGATAAGAATGAAAATACCAAACCCAACAAAGAAAGACTGAAAGGTTTGATTTATATGCAAATAGTTTTTGGTATGCTTTAAAACCTTCTCACATTAGATCTTATTTATATCTTATTATCACTTGTGTGACTCTTACAGAAATGAAAATTTTGAAGTTGTTAAAATAGTCCATAGGTTTCTGATTCATTAAATAAGTTTAAATATTAGCTAATAACTATATTAATGTTTTTATAAAAATTTGTTATGTATGTATGTAAAACTAATGTAATAAATATTTTGATGAAATTCTTGTTTCAATGCATTTTTGGACCCCTGGCAAATCTTCGTGTTATTAACAAATTTATCAAAATTTAATAAATCTTTTTCAGGTTTTATTTGACATTATTTAAGTAATATGGGTACCTGTAAATTGTTTTTTTTTTAGTACCTAACTCGCTGCATTATTTTTTGGTAATTTATCAAAATTATGTCTTTCAAACTTTGTATCAAGTTTGGAAATCACATTAGAAATAATTTTTTCCTGCAATTAAAAATGCTTTTTAAGCCAAATCTAACCTTTTTTATAGTTTATCATTATCAATTTTATGAATGTATAATAATCTAAACTCTATGAATGTATAAATATATGTATAAACTCATTAAAAACGCTATAAAATACATAAATTTGGTTTACGAAAGTGGTAGGAGTACTACTTTCATACAACGCAGTTCAGGCATTTGATATGAAACTATAGATATGAGGTTGAATATATTTTATATGCTATGTATGTTAATCTTAAAGCCTCATGAAGTAAATTTATTTTATTTTTTAGACTTTTGTTTCAAAAGTCTGGTAAATTTTTACTTGTTTCACCAATTATATTGAGAAATTTTGCAGAAAATTTGTATTTCAACAGAAAATATTATTTCTAATAATTTCTGATAATAATATTTTAGGTGGTGCGGTAATACCCAAAAATATATTTCTTTTTTCATCAAATATAAGTGTAAACTTTAACTAAAATTTTGAATGAAAAGGTTATTTTTGTTAGTTTTTGACATTTTAACCGTTTTGAAAAAAATCGAATAGAACATTCATGCTCAACCTTTACCTTAAAAAATGGTGTTTCATGTTTTAAGATATTTTTAGATTCCTTGGACCAGGCCTTGTTCTTTATATATTATTTATATATCAAACCAGTGCCGATCTTGCAATTTTTTGAATGTTCACTGGTTTAGGATTGTCTCCTTGTTTCATTTTCTGACTTATGATTTCTGACCTGTATAATAGATCTACAAGTGATTTGAGCCACCTGGGAAATTCTGTCCTAATTTTAAAAACTCATCTTGAAAATTTTTTTCATGTTTTTTTAATTATAGAAGATTTCATGGATACAAGACTAAAAAATGAAGTAGACGAGAGGATTCATTTAACTAAACAAATTGAAAATCTTTGTGCTGTTAGTTTTTTTTAGGTTATTATGTCATTGATATTTAAATAATTTTCTACTCATTTCACTTTAAATTTTATAGGTTTAATAAATTTGTATTACATAAGTGCCTGTACACTTATTTCATTTTAAAAAGTGTCATTTTTCTTTTTTTCTCATATAGTGAATAGTTAGTTTTTTTACCAACAAAGCTTTTAAATTAATTCAACAGTAACAAAATTTTTTTTTAGATTGTTAAGACTTTGAATAAATTTACTATTTTATTTCTTACTGGAATTCCTGACTAAAATTTTTAATGTTCAGTGACGGTATTGGGTGTCAATCTTCCTATCTCCAATGTATCCAATGTATCCAATGTGAATTGCTATTATTTGTCTTGAATTTTAAGTTTTTAAATAAATTTAAAAGATCAAAAATTCTGCGAATACATTGTCGTATTAGCAAAAGATCAACATCACCCAGAGTAGAATTAAGAAAAGAAGACCAGATTGCCCAACTGATAAATCTAAAAAAATATTACACTTTGAGATGAAAAGCACAGAAACAAAAAAATAAATACAAAATTCTTGGCTTAAGTTAAAATGGTCATGATAATACAAATTTATTACAGTGAAGACAAAATTTCAAGTAAAATATAAAATTTAACTGCTAAACAAAATGTTAAGTATTACTGTAGAAGATAATTAGTCAAGACCGCAAATTAAAAATGCTAATATATTTGTATGAAATATATTAATCTTATCATATCTTTAATTTATAAAGTTTTGCAATTAATTCTCTAGTTAATAAAACAAGTCAGATTTGCCATATCTAAATTACAGTTGTGATCTTAACCATTTTGTAGCAAGCTGCTTCTTACATAAATACCATAGTGATTTTGATTAAAAAAAAATTGTTTATAAAAAAAAATTTTTTTTGAAGGTAATCTCTTTTTTCTTTTTAAAAAGATTAGTTGAAGAAATTGAATTAATAGAAATCAAAAGGCTTCTATCTCTTGTATAGCATCTCTAGCAAATATTCTTTATTATATAAGTTAAGTGAGTTTTCTTACTGAAAATTTAGTTGAGCGATTTGTTTTCTTCTATAATATGTTTCCGAAATGTGTGTATACGAAAAACTTATCGAACATTAAGTGGCTCTACAATTTTTTTGCTGATACAAAACAAATATGTGTCAGAAATATTTGTCATTTCGGCAATTGCCAATTGCTGAGGTGAATTCAGAATGGTGATTATCTAGGTCATAGAGGCATAAAAATTTTCTTCTATTTCTAAAATGTCCTCCATGAAGTTTAAGGACTGTAAACTGGATTTTAAGAACCCAAATGGCTACCAATTAAAACTAGTTCTTTTTGGAATTGGATCCAATTATGGTTATTTTTTCATCAAATATAACATTTTTTAAATTTCTTTTTGAAATACATTCATGCATTTTTATAATTTAAAGTTAAAGGATCATAGAAAGAATCTATTGAATCAAATAGCCGTCTGTTCATTTTAAAATCTAAAAGCAATATTTCTGTATTTTCTTTGAAATATTTTTTTTTTGATTTTTTTTTCAGATTTTGCCAAAAAAGATGTTTTTGTATTTTTCTCAAAAATTAAGTTTCGATTCTTATGAAATTTTAGAAAATTTCTTATAATCCTTATTTTTTAAAATGAGAAAGAAGAATTTAAAAATATGTCAGTTTTATTGCTGATTTAATTTTCAGGAGTGCATTAGTCACTAATTGCTTGTTTTCTGTCTAATATTTAGGTATCAGAGAGGTTGAGAAAAGAAAATGAAAATTTACTAACTAAATTAAGTGATAAGGTAAGCGTATTTATGATTAAATTTTGCATGTGGCAAGGAAAACATTGAGACCACTTTAAATAACATGTCTGTTAAATCGGATTTTTTTTGTGTTAAGAATTTCTGTATTATTTCATTTAACCATGCTCTGTGGATGGATATTATGAGTCTTTAAATTTAAAAGCCTTTAATTGTAGCATTTTGTTTTCTTAAGTTTTTGTCTATAACGTATTTGCCCTGTCATTTATTCATTCATTGAAAGCTTGGTGGGAACAGAGCTTTTATAGTTATTATTTAAATTTAAAATATTTTTAAGGATTTAAAAATATCTGAAGAAAGAAGTTCTTGGTTAATTGAACGATCTCAACTGCAAAAAGGTATGCTTCATTTTCTTTAAGTTGGTTCTGGATTTGATATAATATACATTGCTATTGCACAATGTTGGTTATGCTGGTAAGTCAATGGAGCATAAATCATTGTTATGGATATCACTCAGTAGGTTTCTATAATGATATAATAAATAACTAGGCTAAGATATATATAACTTAGTTATATTATAAGCTTATGAACTATCATTTTTAGTTACGAAATAATCTGACTGGGTTCTTTGTTTATAAAAATAAAAATAAGCTTAATTAAGTTGTAATATGGTTGAACAGAAACTCGTTAAACCATTGTTAACTACATGGCCAAATTACTTTTGAATGCTTTTTACAAATTGCATTATTTTTTTCATTTCACAAAGCATTTGTAACTAATATTGAAACTCCCTTTTTTGCATACTTGTACTTATAATTTTTTGAAAAAGCAGATAAGAAAAAAGAAAAGGAAACTTTATTTGTTTCATAGTTTAGAACATGGTCCTATAAAAAAAATACTAAAGCCATAAATTTTTATCAAATTAATCTTTTTACATACAAAACCACCAAAATTTTTTCTTTCAAATTAATCTTTTTGTGTAAAAAAAGCAGAAAGGTCTATTGTTTGTTGTGGATTTTATAGTCTTTGTCATGGGGATTTGAGAGTGCGAGAGGCATGTCACATTTGAAAAATGTGATAGGCGTGCAATGACATATCACTGAGGAAATTAAATATGGCGTACTTAGCTTAGTTGCAGATAAACATGCATCCTTTTTAAAATTATTTTCTTTTAAATGGATTTGTTTTGCATTTGTTCTCCTTTTAAAATAATGCCACCATTCATCATGACAACCAGATAATTAAAAAAGTAACAGTAAGTTCACAAAGCAGGCAAAATATTTCTTAAACTATTTAAAATTTTGTTTGTTTATGATATTATATATATATATATTTTATAAAATAC
Source organism: Euphysa ruthae (assembly GCA_035046665.1). NCBI lineage: Eukaryota > Metazoa > Cnidaria > Hydrozoa > Anthoathecata > Corymorphidae > Euphysa > Euphysa ruthae. The sequence goes on from JAUZNK010005194.1 coordinate 4,754, forward strand.
ATTATTTAAAAACTCTTAATATATTTAAAATAACAAATAAACATCAAATTGGGTTTATACCAATGTTTATTCATTGATTTATTACACTGCACTAATAGAGATTCACACTAGCAATTAAATTTAAAATAAAATTCAAGTGATCAAAAGTCTGTTTATTCTTATTTTTATTTTGCACATAACTTGTACTAAACACATCAAGACATCACAAGAGTTTATTTTTTTTACGGTATAGCCAATAATATTATTGTTATTCCAAGATAGAAATGTGGAAAACTCTTTAGTGACATCTTCTTTTTCTTAGGAAGTTGTTGCCATATTTATTCAAACTGTTTACCACGATTTATTTATGATTGAAAATAACTTCTTTTAAAAACAAAATAGAAATTGCCGACCAATAAGGTTTCTTATGTTATGCATGGATATTGCCTGAAAAAGTGTCATGATTCCAACACCATGTGGCTTTTGTTTTAAAAAGTTGTGGAAAATTGTTAGTTTTTTTAAAGCGGGGTATTTATATCAACAACATAAAAATATGTTAGTTTGTGCTTTTTATAATACTGTTAGTCTTTCTATCTTGAATGTTATGCAGAATATATGATCTAAAAACGTAATCTAACCAATAATTCTATGGTTTTTTTCTTTTATATTTGAAATTAGTGTTCATTAGAGGAAGGAAATTCATCGCTCGTGAAAATTATATCAGGCGAGCAATCAATCTTTCAATAATTGATAACGGCATTTACCACGCAATATTTCCTAAATTAAGTTATGGAATTGTAGTGATGAGGAAACTGTGCAATTTAAACTCGCGAAATTGGATAGATTAAATTTTTAACCGTCAACGACTTTTAATCTCCTCAAATTTGTCGATGATCAGCACATATTTTATCTTAACACTATATAAGAAGCTTTTTATGTGGTTGATTTAAGCAAAAAAAAAAAATTATTTCACTTAAATACAATTTTAAGGAGAAAACCAAAGAGTATAAGTTTGTTTTAAGAAAATATGTTTGTATGCATGCTGCCAATTTGTTCCAATTTTTACAAAAAATTTAATCCTTTCCATTCTTTTAATCCCAAATTATTATTATCTGTAATCAGTAGAATCTAATACACAGAAAAAAATTATTTTTGTGCATAACTCGGTGAAGATATCTCGATCTCGGGCAGTGTGCACTCGGGGTGAGGTAAATTGAATTTTTTTGAAAATATATCTTTTAATTGTGTGTTATTATTTTTGTAATTCCCTTTTTTCATTAACAGTTTTATCTTCAGCGGTCTTCCTTTTATGTTTTTGAGCTCTTATTTCTTTTTCTTTTAGGGAATCTTTTTGACAATATCATTTAACGCAGGAACTCTAGTTTGTAAAGCTTGTCACTCGATGTCGGATACTTTAAAAAAAAATCGAGTCGAAAGATTTTAACATTGCCACAGCCCTTTCCCTTTTGGATGACTTGGTTCATGAAATATGTTTGTCTTTTTCATCACAGTTTAATTTTTTTTCTTCACTTGAAGCAAAATATCTGCTATGGTCTAAAAATAAATAAATAAATACCAGAATTCCTAACTTGAATTTAAGATATAGTTCTGCAGCAATTTGAAGAGAACCATGTGCACTAATTAATAAATTATTATCAAAAAAATATGGTACAATATTTTATCAAAAAAAATATTAAATAATTAGTGTTATAATATTATTCTTCATAATTTATTAATTTATTAATCTTCATAACCTAAAAAACATTCTTGGAGCTGCCTATAAATTTTATTAGCGTTATGTAGAGTTCATTGTAACCTCTAAATGATGTAGTTCTTCTCGTTGGAAATTCAAACCCCTGCACAGTGCAGTTTTATTAAATCAATGAGTTACATATACACACACACACACATATATATATATATTTATTATATTGTCGGATTCTTCAGGGGTTGAAGAAAACTAATAGTTTATGAAAAATATAAAGCAATAAAATGTATTGCGTATTTTTTCAATTTCACCATTGAGTTTGCACTTGTAAATCAAAGTATATTATAGATATTAAAGTTTCGTTAGTTTCCATATGTTCTGGAATTGTCTTGCTCTTTAATTTCTGATATCAAGTCAGTTATAAAAGGATATTTTTTTTTGAAAATAAACACAAAATTTAAAATACAATCAAATAAAAATTCATATGCATTTTGGAAACTGAAATAAATATATTGAAGAGTTACCCAACCTAATCCTTGTATTGCAATATATTTCGTTTTATCTCAGTAATAAATTACTTAGTTTTTAACATATTTTGGTAGGCTAGTATGTGTTTGTTTGTTTCCATAATTTTTTAGTTATCTTAAATATATTTCTGTTTTTTTTTTTGTTTTTTTTTTAATTAAATGATGCTTTTTTTTTTCAGAATTAGCTAGCAGCCATGAGGTGATAAACGGTCGTAATATCTTTATTGACGCATTGCAAAAACAAAAAGCAATTACTTTAGTTTCAGTTAAACAGCGCGATATTGAGATTCAAAGATTAGAGAAGTTAACAAGGTTCTATATTTGTTATTTTGTGACCATAAAAGAAAAATTTTTGAAATAAATTGGGAATGAATGCTTATGCATTTATTTAAGCATTCATGCATTTAGCAAAAGGCTGTTCAAAAATTATGCATGTTTTCTGTACAATTTTTTTTAGTATATGATGATATGCTTTTTTTGTGTACCCATATATAAAACTGTTTACGTTTTTTTTTTTGCATATTTTTACACGCTTTATATTTTTTCGATTTATCTATAATTAGATTTAGCAATATATCTTTTATGCCAAACAAGGTGATAAGAGTCTGATCAGCAAGCCAGTTAGTAAACATGTATGCAAACAAGCATGCCAATAGGCTAGCTAACAAGCAAGTCATCTAGAGATCTGATAAAGTTAATAAACATTACCATTAAGCAAACTAATAAAATAGAAAGGCAAATAGTTTAGCAAGAGTGTAGGAACGACAATAAGCAAAAAAATAAACAAATAGATAATCAAAAAAGTCAGTAAGCCAATCAGTAAGCCAACATGATTGTTTGCATGAAGTTTGATGTGAAGGATAGAATATATGGCCTGTTCCAGATTTTCTCTAAAATTTTTATTTTTGCTATAATCTGGGTTAATAAGGTATAAATCAGCAAAATACTTAACAAAGCCAAATTAAAAAAAAAAAACATCTTGTTTTCTCAATTTTAGGGTAAACAAGGCAAAAATAGGCCAAAAATTTATTTATTGGTTTTTCTCTGATTCTACTCATATTATTTTTTTGATTTTTTTCATGAAATTAGATGCCAAGGATAAGAAATAAATGACCTGTCCCAGATTTTCTCAAAAAAAAAATTTTTTTTCAAGGTAGACAAACCAAAAATCATCATTTGCATGTTTTTCTTGTGATTTGCTCATTAGTTTTTTCTAGTTTTGAAATTAGAAAGATTATTCTAAATTAACAAGCTTTAAACTGGAGGAAGCATTTCTTCAGTATTGGAGTAGCTGGTAGTTTAATTAGTAAAAGGTTTGTTACACTTAGAACATCACAATCTAAATGCATCTTATGTAAATGCTATAACTGCAAAAGTTCAAGAGAGCTTAATGAAATGTTATTGTAAACAGTTGCTGACATCTGTTTATTGGTTATGTTTATGAGGTTTATCTTATGCTTCTTACAAAGCATCGAAGTTACTGGACATTTGAAAAAGTATATTAACCATTTAAAATTTTAGCCAGAGAACTTCTCAAAGCATGCCTAGTTCTCATTATGTGATGCAAAAATTTTCTATCTTAAAAATTGTTTTGTTGTATATTCTTATTTGGATGTGTTTACCAACAGCTAGGAAATTAAAAATTGTGATTGCTTCAATGTCTGTAAATGTTTTGGTATATTAAATTAAACAGATATATTTGGTAAGGGAGTGGGGGTACTGAGAATATTTGAGAATATAATATGCACATTGAGCTTTATATTTATTTAGAGTATTTTTGACATTTATGGCCTCCTGGCAAAAAATCTTGTTACGAGGGCCAAGGGACCGAAAGGCATATTTTTTCCAAAAATGTTATCTTTTAGGTTTGAGCTTGAAGCCTAATTTTTTTTGTATGAAATATTCATGATTTTTATGTTGTCATGTGTGCCATTTTAAAAATGTTTTTATACATATAGGAGTTAATTACTCACTAATCCTTATTTGTTGTTTCAGTGATCTTCAACTATCTGTAACCAACCTTCTAACTGACATTCATCATCAACGAGAAAAACAAAACAAGCAAAATAAATTTAACTCTCTATCTGTTCTATCAAAAAAACAAGGAGTTTTGCCAACTGAATCTATCAAAAAACGTTTTCCCTTTGACGCTAATGAGTCTTTTATTCTTCAAGGCTCTTCAACAAGTGATTTAACAATAGTTTCGTCTTCCAGCCTATCATACCCTTCTAGACTTCTTTACAGTGAACACAATGGTGCTGACAGTTTTTCAACGCTGCATCATAGTGATTTCACTGATAGTTGTTTATCATTACTTAAACCACATGATAACAGTGATTTCAAAAAGGATTTGTCAAAATTAGATAAAGAAATAGCTCGCATACAAATATCTCTTACCAAAAAAAGTACCTAGTACAATATTTTAAATTAAATGTTACTATTTCAAGTGGATTTTGATTTATTAATATTGTTTGTATTGATATTTTATATAGCTGAATTCCATTTAATTTGTAAATCATTTTAATCATTTTAATCTTTGTAAAAAGCCTAAAACTCTGTTCTATTTCCTTTGGAATTTACAGAAATACTTTGCTCAAGGGTGCAGAATTTATAAAATGTGTGTACTTTGGGGTCAAAAATTTACTTAAAAGTTTTAATTAAAAGGTTAAAGTACCTTATATATAATTTTCACTACCCATAAACATTTACCATTTTGTCTCATGAGGCCCAAAGAGGGGGTCAGGGTCACTTTGGCTATATTTTGACTGAAATGGATGATGGAATAGTGGTTGATGACTCGTTAGAGGCGTGTTGGAAAATCAGATATGACTGAAATGTAATACCTAAATATTTCTTTGGCCTGGTGCCAAATTACCATTTTTGGGAATTTTGGGTCAAAAACACATTTTTGGTTATATTTTGTTATATTAATAAAATAGATGATATAATAGTGGTTGATGATATGTTGGAAGCATGTTGGATGTGACTGGAATGAAATAGCTAATAATTTTCTATTTTTATTAGATCACTATAACAGTTTTTCTTTTCAACCTAATATTCATGTTCAAGCTTTATTTGTGACAAAACCTTTACGAACAAATTTGTGATATTTATGTAAGAATGTGTTATGCAAACAGAGAATTGATCAGATTTTGCGAGGAGTTGTTGGGTAAGCCATTTTTTGTTTCATAATTTCAATTTGAAGGAACAGAGGCATCATCAGTGACAAGCTCCTGGTATATTTCTATTGCCTCACTAGCCGTGTGTCTAATGGTGAATCCGACATGATTCATATTTTCATTCATCCAATCCTCTTGCTTTGTATCACATAGACAGCAATCAGCTCTACTTAATCCCTTTTTATTTTAAATATTAAATCCTTCATCGTATCATTGATATTATTTTGTACTTGATAAACTTCTTGTCTCCTAAATTGACTAAGACAGATTCAGTATTTAAAAAGTCTTGACTTTGATTGGTGTAAAAAACATCATGATTTAGAAGACTTTCGTTGTCTTCTTTTTCTCGTATCAACACAATTGGTCGAACCCAATTTCCACCATTTGCTTCTGGGTTGCGCCAGATAATTTTTGAAGTGGTAGAAGATTTAAGCCTTGGAGGTAAAAGAGATAATGGAGCAAATTGCTCCTATTGTACTTTTGCTTTTTAGCACATTTTGCGAGCTTGCTACATCACCACCTTTATAATATATGATGTAATCAAGGTTGGTATGATGCCAGTGTTATTTTCACAAGGTTGATATAATTAACAGAAACTCTTTTATTTTCTGATATTGGCAATATTACTGGTTTAAGTTTTTTCCTCGCTTCTTGGAGAGCTGTAGTTGATGGGAAATGCATCCCCTTTTTGGAAAAGTATTTTTTCTTTTGATAAAGTCATGTGATTCATGGGAGGTGTTGCATCGGTGCAATCAAATCTATGCAACAAATAACATAACAATAGGTTCTTCTGTGTTACTGTCTAAAAGTTCTTCATCACTAATATACCTATTCAGTGTGCCAATTATACTATCTGTTCATGTACTCTTTCTGAAAATACTAAGGTGCAAAAAGTTTCTATATATTTTTATTGTGGATTCAGATGATTTTAGTTCTTTTTCAAAAGCTTCTACCATATCACTTTTAAATACTCACTCACTCATTGTTTTCATAACCATATTGGTTATCTTTATTATGTTGTAGCTTCTTTCAGAGTACAAATGATTTCAATTCTTCTTTTAACACATTCCGTATGTCGCAGTGTTGTCTAACATTCAGCAACATACAGATCTTGGTAAGTGCAATACCGATGTTTGGAGGTTTGAACTGGTTTGGTTTTCATTCTTTGAGAATATGCCAAACAATACCAAGCCTCAGTTCTAAAGAATTTTTTTTTGACATTGATTAATTAGTATTATGTGAATAAAAAAGAATTATTTCAATGTGAAATACTTCATACATTGTATAAAATAAAAAAATTTTCTTTGCAATTTTATGCCGTTCAATTACCTTATTGTACCTGTTTTGAATACCTCCAGATATACACAAGCTTTAGGCACACTTATATATCCAAAGAAAATCCCAACACCGCACAAAAAATAAATCACAACCAGAGACTTATTACACTCCCAACATGGCAGTACTCTCTTCATAGAGCAAGTAACATATCAGAAGCAAAATAAAGTCATAGCCCCATTGTATAAACTGCTTGTTAGCCATGGTTGAGATTTATATAGAGTTTTTGTTATGGTTTAATATTCCTACCCCCTATCCCTTGGCTCCACAGGCAAGGCCATCATGGTTGGCTTTGCCAGAAATTTTTTTTTAAATTAAATGCTCTAGATTGTTTAAAACAACTAAACCAAGGTTGTAAGTCTTTAATTTCTTAACTTAAAAATATCACTGTTTATGCTTCAAACTTTTTAAAATAAACACATAACATGTTGATTTCAACCAAAACCATAACATTTCAGATTCATATTTTTTACACTCTTTCTTTTCTTAAAAAAACTCTACTCCATTTATGTTTCAAAAAATACGTTTCTACAAACACCTGGTTTTTTTTTATCACTGATGTTAGCTTGTAATTTTTAGCTTTTTTAATGTTTCCTTGATTTCATAACACTGAGATTTTTATCTTGGTAAGGTGGTTTGAAATTCACTTTTTCTTTACTGTGTAAATATATTATACTTCCGAGAATTATAATTAATAATTTTAGATAAAATATAGGCGTTGGAAAGGAAAAACATAGAACAATAAAGTTTAAGAAATCTTCGAACGAGATCATACTTCAAAAAAATGAGTAGCCATTTAAAATAAATGTATGGGCAATGCAATGAAAAACAATAGAATAAAATAAAATTAAACTTGCAGACGAGAGCTAATGTATAATGTTTGAAAACTTACAGTCCAGGTGTTTAAAACTTACTTAAAACTTGCTTAATTAACGATTATGTTAGATTTAAGTAAACTTAGTAGTTGCTAAGAAACAAAGTAAATCGTAGACAAAAAAATTGTTTATTCATTTTGTAGGTAATAATGATCGATCATATTGGTTGCATATAATACGGTAATTTTTAAGTCTTATTCTACGTTCTGCAGTTTAGTAAATTACAAAACATAAATTATAACTTAAAAAATATTGTCTGTATGATGCCATACTCTACAAAGAAAACTAGCGTAATGTGAAAGGCTGAAAAACAAACAAAGCTTAAATGAAAATTTTGTTGACAAATAATTTTATGAAAGATTTTTAAATTTTTCCACAATGTAATTACCTCATTTTCCCATCCACACTACTTTAATGAACAGCAATGAAATAATTTTTTTTAAAGTTGATTTCTTTAATTTCAATATTTATATGAAAATAGTTTTGATTTTTTTTTTATCAATGAAAACATTTCACAAGTACAGTAAAATAATTTGATGTCATTTAAATGAGCTTTTCCTGGGCTTTCCAAAAATATATACTTTTCCTATTTCAACTTGTGTTATTTTTAAGATTTTGTGTTGGTTGTCGTGTTAAAATTCACTTATTTTCCCATTAAAAAGGGGAAAAATCTGTGAGATCAGTGGGTTATTTTTTACCAAAAGAACTCAAAACTATAAAGTATTTGATGGAATTGCACATTTTTTGGTATTTTAGCCAGATATTACAGATATTACTTACATGTGAAATTTGATTTGATTTTTTTTTGAGTAATGGGCAGTTGTGAAATCTTTAATATTTTTGGAGATTTGCATAAATTTCTCATTCTGTTTTTTCTTTCAGTGAAAACTTAAAATACCACAAGTAGAATTTCATGACGTTAATGTCATTTAAATGAGTTTTCCTGGACTTTCCAAAAATATCTACTTTCCTTATTTCTGCTTATGGTATTTTTAGGCATTTGTAGTTATGTTTGTGAAAAATGCGTATTTCTCATTCAAAAATGGAAAAATGAGTTGGGATTTGTGTTCATGCATCACCTAAAAAGGTGAAAAAATATACAAAATGCTATAATATATTTTTGAATTTATGTATTTTTTGCTATGTTTATCATTTTACTTTAAATAGAAACATAACATTAGGAATTTCAGCATTTATATTTATATTGTAAATTCTCAAAATGCTTACATTTACAGTTATTCTCACTTATTTCTACATTGTAAACATTTGACATTATGCCTCCATGTAAATACTTGAACTTGAGAACGAATGGAGATAAAGACTTATTTTTTTTGCTGATTCAGAAATTTAAATAACATTATTGAAATTGTGATTATCATAAGTTTTGAGTAAATTTATTTGTGATCATGCTGGCTGACTGTGGTAAAATATGCTTAACCTTAGGCATTCTCTGGAATTTAAGCAGTTGTAGGGCAATTCCTTCTATTTAAAAATTTTTAAGAATTCCCTAGCTTCAATTAGCACTCAAAGTATTTGTAAATTTTCTAAAATTATATTGGCCCTCATTTAAATCTACATTATACCGACCGTGAGTTTCACAGATTGGATTTTAGTTGTTAATAGGGCACCTATTTTATGTGAGGCATCCTGTGATGACTTTACTTTTATTCCAAGACGGCAGGGTTAGCAAAGTTAAAATTCGACCTGCTAAAGCTAAAAGTCTCAAACTTGCTGTTTTGAGGGTGCTAAATAGAATACCTCCAAAATTTTTCAAACACTTTTAAATGCAATATGGTGTCATTAATTTTAAATGTCTTTAGTACAATTAGTAAAATGACAGATGGCACAGATGAAAGTAAAGATGATAACTTAGTTAATATTTCTATACGGGAAATGACGTCTCAAGAGAAAAATCTTCTTGCAGTTAATGAAAATCCTTGTCATTCAATAACTCATATCTGGAGAGGTGATGCTGACCCTCCTAATCAATGCAGTTTTTTTATGAACATTAAAAATGTGGTATCAATTGCAGTCGGCAATGATCACACACTGTTACTCACAAAAGATAGAAAACTATATTCACAAGGTTTAAATACTTATGGACAACTGGGGGTTGGAGATACAAATGATCATGGTGAAAATCCATGTCTTGTTAAAAAACTAGAGGGTTTAAATATCCAAAGAATATATTGTGGTTCACGCCACAGTGCTGTATTATGTAAAGACGGTTCTATTTATACATGGGGTGATTCTAGAGATGGACAGTGTGGCCAAGGATCTTTAGGAATATTTACCTCGCCAACAAAAGTTAAATTATCAAGACTGCGAAAAACATCAAATGTTAACGTAACTGCAGATATTATTCTGAAAATTCGAACAATGGGTTGTGGTGATAAATATACTGTTTTGATAGATTCCCGCGGTATGACTTGGATATGCGGATCAGGAGAAGTGACGGGAAGTAAGGAACAAGAATGTATTGTAAAGCCAAAAATTTTGGATAAACTTAAGTATAAAAAAGCAGTAAGTTTAGCATGTAGTGAAGAGCACTGCATTATTGTTACTCAGGATGATTTTGAAGAGAGCCATTTTAATTTGAAAGGATCTGAATATCGTACCATGTCTATACCAAGTACTTATTATACAGATCTCAAACAATCTAAAAACGAATCCAGGCAAGAGTCCACTTCTAAATTTCCATTTTTACAAAGTACGTTTTACAGCAGTAAAAATGATGATGATGATGATCAGATGCAAATACGTAGGTCTATGCGGAGATCTCATTCTGATCCTCAACTTGATGTGTTAACAAATAGAATTAGATCTACAGATCCTGGCAAGTATTTCTTACTTTTATAAAAATTAAAAAATTCATTGTGACAAGGTATTAATTTACTTTTTTTTCATTTCTTCATTGTTTTGTTGCTTAAACCCATATAAAGTTCAGATCAATTCTTTATAATCTAGAATTTTATTGAATTTTAAAAATTTACCGGTGAAATTTTCCTAATTCTAGTTTAATTTGAAAAATTTCTGTTTGAGAAATGTTTTTTTTGAAATTATCATGGGGAAGTTGACTTAATTTATAAAGCTTGATTTACACTTGTTGCAGTATGTTTATCCAAGTGTGGACCTTTATTTGAGGCAGTTTTGTGTTTATCTAAAGAAATTATTATGTTTTTCAGACTTCTTCATCTCTGAATTAGACTTAAGGGTCTTGTCGAGGCACAATACTTTAAAAGAAACAAATAGAAATCTTGCTTTACATGGTTTACCTACCTTCCATGAACAAAAAAATGGTTTGCAACAAGATAATATTATGCCTCAAAAATATGATTTCAAGGTATCTCCTGATGATTCATCTTCAAGGTACCAGTCAGCGCTTGATGTCTTGACTTTGACAACACAATCCAATACTCACAGAGCCTCTTCAAGCTCCATAAGTTCCTTAGTTAGTATAAGTACAATCAATGAAACTTCAGAAGTCGATACAACAATTTTTACTGGACGAAGATCTATTTTTGATGATGATAAAACTTTACAAAGAGGTCGAAATATTGGTTTATCTCAACGCTCTATAACTAATGTAAAATCAGGGATGGCTCTGATGGAATTAACTGACAATAGCTTTGATGATGAAGGCAATTCAACGATTATTACCAGTACAGAAGTTTGGAGCTGGGGAAAGAATAATTGTGGACAACTTGGACTGGGCGATCAAAATGATAGGTTTGTGAAATATTTAAAATTACTTATTTAATTAACCCTAAATTTGAATTTACAGGATATGAATTGAGCAGTAGACATGTGTATGTAAAGAAAGCATCTTTCAGGGTTTAAAACAGTTCTAATGAATATAGATGTTTAGGGAAGGGTATACTGAAAACTCCTGCTTAAACTATTATTATTCTTGGTGTTGTAGGATGTGGATGTGAATGTGGATTAGCTATAGATTGGTTTTTCTAATAATATAAACATGATAACAATGGAGTGTTTTTTCGTTGTTGTTTTTTTATGCTTCAAGAATATTTTGTGAAAATATCTACCTCCAATTCATCCATGCACAATCTTTTTTGGAAGTTTTATGTATAAAAATAAGAAGTGAGTAAAAAATTATTCATTTTAAAAGTCAAAACTAATTACTATGCTAGTACAATTATACAAGATTAAGAATACAATTTTTTAGTTGCATGTTAAAGCAAGAACTTTTGAGACACCATTACAAGAAATATAATTTTGTTGTGTACTCCATAACTTCAGAAAAATAAATAAATCAATTGTAGCGGTATTGAAAAAGGTTTAAATGAGCGATAAAGACTGTGACTCAGATGTTTTTTATTTGAGGATGTTTTGTAGCAAATCAGATAAAATTGATCATTTCAACTCGTGCCTTTTAATGCTTTTTAACAGTTAAACAGAATCACAAAATTGGCGAAAATTGAAATAAAATCATGGTTGGGTATGATAATTGGTTAGGGTAGAAAAGCCCAAGGAATTGGTAAATTAGAGCTAGTAAGGGTATAACATTAATCATTTAAGTGTTATTCCAGTGTGGTTTATGTTTCTCTATTGAGTTAGCTAAAACTTTTCTTAAAAGATTATTCTCCACTTTAAAGAAAAGGTTTCTAAACACCTTAGAATTTCAGCTCTTACAGGTAAGCATAGCATTGACTGATTTATATTCACTCTTTTACCAGTAATATTCTTTTTGAATAGCCATGCTGCTTCTCAGTGATTTCTCTGTCATAAGTAAATACCCCAATAAATTTATACATGGAATAAAAAAGTATTCATTTTCTGAGACAAATTTTCTTTAAGAAAGAAATACTGATCCTAAAAAGCTATTGTACATTTTTCTGATATTATAATTCATGATTTTGATATTTGTGGAGTTCGACATTTATGTCTCAATGAATTAAATTTCTGGCACTATCCTCAAAACTGTTTATATAATCTCTATTTTATAATATAATTTTATTTTTGAGATTTTGTTTACATTTTTTGACTGATTTCTAATTGTTTTGTTTGATCACCATTATAATTTTATCATTTAATATCAAAAGTAGGAATCTAAAAAGCCATTTCACTGATAAAAAAGATAAACAATTCCATGGCTTTGCATTTTTGATGCGTAGTTTTCACTCAATAAGGAAAACCTTATAGCCTTTTTGAGTGAAAATAACTAAATGACCTCTTTTGTATTCTATTGCATTTTTTTGATTCAGTCATGCAAAAGCTGACAATTAGTCGCTACATAAAGTTTTGTAGCTGTCGTAAGATTCATTAAAAATATCATTTGTTTTTGCTAAGTAAAAAAATGTGAGGTTTTTTACTCGCACTACAAATAAATCAATGAAGAGATCTATTGAGTTTAAGTCTGAAAATATGGGATATATATCTTGTTGTTGACAAATCATGTTGGAGCTATTTTTATACCTTTAGTAAACTTCAGTATAAATATTTTTGATATGGCATGCATATGAACGAAAAACAGTCTGAAGGCTTTACATATTTACATATTTGAATGTAATAGCTATTAAAAATTATTGTTTTTTTAGGGGTGAGCCTGTATTGGTAGATAAACTAAATGGCAAAGGTGTGGTACAGGTGGCAGCGGGTCCTGATCACTCACTGGCGCTTACCTCTCATGGACAAGTATGTACTACGTGATAATTATTTTAAATCAAATTTATTTTTGTTATTATGTAAATTTTTATAAATGATTTTGTTCCGTTTTATAAATTTTCCCATTTCATAGTTTGATATGGCAGCCTATATATCCAGTCATGCACGACGTTTTAGTGTGTTGTAATATTAATTATTGGTACAATAATTTATAAAGTGGTGCGTGAGCTGTATAATACCATTTTATAAATTTTTAAATTTATGCAATCATGGATTAGAGTAAAAACTTCTGGTTTTATGATTATAAGTGTTTTATTTTTTTTGAGATCATGTTTATTTTAGTTTGATTTTTATAAGAGTTTTATTTGTTTAGGTATATAGTTGGGGAGATAACACATTTGGTCAATTGGCTCATGCTAGAACAATGGTAAATACACCAAAGAAGATTAAGGTATTTCATATTTGTATGTTTGTTATGTCAGGTTGTGAATATATCTGTCAAGGTAGAAAATCTTTCTGCAAGTAATTTTCTGTTAAGTTATGACCACGGAAAGTACATATTTTAACTTCTGGATTTATTGACTGAGTGTAATTATATGTGATATACATGATAAATGTTAGAAGATGAAATAAAAACAATGCTTTTTTTTTAATATAATTAGCATAATGTAATATTAAATCCTGTTAAAGAGAACAATTTCAGCACCATTGTAGTTAAGTTTTTAAAATGCCCTATTTTGAAAACTTTTCTACAATGATCTGAAATTTTCTTGGAATTTTGCAGCTTATACAGCTGAAGTATGTGGAGGGATTTCCAGGAAAACAGTGCATCTGGCCCACAGCTGACCATTATTCAGACCATTAGTTCTATCTCTAACGACAGTTTCCAAATTAATCCAGAATTTTTCTTTATTAGCTTTACATCAAATATGTAAATATATGTTTTTATGGAAAGTTCTTTCATCCCTAGTTTATATGAAGTTAATATAAACCTGTTTAATAGGTATATAGATAGATGTATTTCTAACTTAAAAAGTAAATTAAAAGTTTGTAAATGTGCATCAAGTAAAATATAAAATATCAAAAGATATCTAATATAAATCATAAGAATAGTAAATTGTAATCCCCTAGATTTTGCTCTGTACTTTAAAGCTTGATTTTACTTATAAAGTACGGGAAACTTGCAGAAGACCTCTAAGAGTCTTATTATCAAGAACCGTTTAGTCAACTATTTGAAAAAATGAAGTAATAAAATTTATCGATTTTTTATGGTTTGATTATAAGCTTAGTTAGAAAAAAATAAAGATGTCGCTAATGTCTGATATGTTTCCTAATTTCATTTTTAAAAGAATTAAAACTTAGATCATTATTATCATAAGTTGAATTTGGAAGATTGTTCCACAGATGAGGAGCACAGTATGTAATGATGAATTTTAATAATTTCTTTTTATTACTGGTGTGCAGTTGATTAGACCTAGTGGTATATTTACCGGAACCTTTGAAGATATAAATATTCTGAAATATTTCGGGTGCATTACCATTTTTGTATTTAAATATAAAACACAATATTTGAAAAACGTTTAACTCGTAAATGTTCATTATATTTAGTTCCTCAAAAAGAGGTTTACTTGGAGTGGTTCTATCCTTAAAGAAAATTGCAAGAATTTTTGTTTTGTTTGTGTTGGCTGATGCTATATTCCCATAAAATAAATGACTATGAGTGAATGACTATGAATGAATGAAAAATAAAGTTGCCTTAATAAATATTTAGGTAATATATATCTAGATTTGTAAAGAATTCCTAAATATTTAGATACTTTAGTGTGTATTGCACTAATTTGGTTCTTCCATGAAAGATTTTCGTCAATTAAAATCCCTAAAAACTTTGGTACTCTTTGGTACTCTTTCTCGATTTATATTTCTTTATTTTTTGAAGATTCGACATTATTAGAGGTATGCTTTTCCGTTGATATACGTTTAATGAAACGTCGTTTATTTGCTTTAAAGCATTGTGAAATTTTCTAATTCAAAATTCATTTCCTGGAAGAGATTTTGAATGTTTTTTTCCTGATTTGAATAGATTTGTGTCATCTGCAAAGAGTATCTGAGAAATTCCGAGAAAAGATCTGTATATATCATTTAGGTATATGATGAATAAAAGTGGACCTGAGATTGAACCCTGAGGTACTCCACATTCTATATCAAGTAATTTTGATGATTTTAATTTGTAATAGCAAACACTTTGTTTTTTATTCTTTAAATAACTTGCAAGCCACTCTTTTGTTTTCCCATTTATCTCGTAAATATTTAGTTTTTGAAGAAATATATTATGATCAACAGTATTAAAACCTCTATAGTAAAATCCCCTTTAGAATAAGTTTTAGTCATATTAGACACTAGCTTTAAGGTTGAAGTATTTCTCTGAAATCTAAAGTGTTTAGAGTTTATTTATTACTATAAGTATGAATAAATTCTATTATAAATGATTCTTTCTAAAACTTTTGAGAGAAGAGTTAAAACAGATATAGGACGATAATTGCTCACAATTGCTTTATCACCAGCTTTAAAAATTGGCGCAACTTTTGCTATTTTCAAGATTTACTAAATATGTAAAAAAGTGGATCTTTATTTTCTTTGTAGGAATCTAGAATAATGTTACAGTTTAAATCATCTAAATCTGCTACTTTATTTCTTTGAATAGATTTTTTGAAAAAATAGATTGAATTCCTCGTCGATAGAAAATTGCATTAAAAATTTATCAAAAGATAAATACCAAATACATTTGGTATTTTAGCAAGATTAGGCCCAATATTTGTAAAAATTTGTTAAATTCTTCAGCGATTTTGTCTGTGTTGTATTCTGGTCCATCTGTAGTATTTATTACCTTTGGAACACTTGTTGTCTTCATTTTCTGTTTTCCAATAATTTCATATACTATCTTAGAGTTGTTTTGATTCTTTTGAAGTAGTGAAGCGCAATGTGTTCTTTTTGCATTGTTTTTGATTTTTTCAAGTTTTGTAATCTTTATACTCCTTTTCTTTTCTTTTTTTTAAAATTAATATATGAACGTTGTTTTTTTTAGATGATTTTTGAATCCCTTTTCTTATCGAAGCAGATTCCACATTTTTGATTTTCACATACTTAGTATCAATAGGAAAAACTTTATCATATTAGGATTTTACTTTGTCAAGGAAAATTTTATATATACATTTACATTCTCATGATTTTCATTTTCATTTGTAAAATTTTTTTTTTGTTGAAAAATGTCTCTTAGGTATCTCAATTTTTTAATTTCTTGTTAATTTATATGAAATTTTTATTGAACATAACACGGGGAAGTGATCTTAAATGTCACCTTTGAGTATCCCTTTTTTTAAAGTACTATTGTAGTGATTTGATATCATATTATCTAGCAAAGGTGCTGTAGTTTTAGTGACTCTGGTAGGTTTAGTAATAAGAGGAACAGCTGAATGCGTAAAAATATTATCATAAAACTATTTCACTTCTGCTTTCTGTTGATACTGTAAAGAGTCTGTGTTGTAGTCTCCAGCTGCAAAAAAACTCTTTTTCTTGTGATCTGTTTTTTCAAATATCATATTAAAATGTTCAGTAAAATCACCAGTTTTTGCGTTTGGTGGTCTATAACAACAGCTTAAAATATAATTTTTTGTTTCTTTATTGATAATTTCTAAGGAAACCCAAAGTTCTCAGACATGTCAAAATTGCTTGAAAATATAAATGAAAAAAAAAAATAAAAAATGATATAAACCTTACCAATTGTAAATTTAAAAACAGTATCATGATTATTCGTTTCGTGTATTTAAAAATTTCATAGTATGCCTTAGTCCTTTTTACCGTATCGGATATAAACAAACAGGAGAAAAGTATAGCAAATATCAGGATGTCCATATTGCCATATAGATTCGAGCTTGGAAACTCATATAAAAAACCAAAAAAAGGTACAGCAGGATTTAAGTGATGATGAATTGGAAGACATTGTAGAGAATGTTGAAAACATCGATTTGCAAGAAAAAGCGGAGAGGACATGTCATCTGAAAATGCAGATGACATGCAGATGTTGGGAGAAAAGTAGTTAAGTTAATTGATTTTAACTATTTACATGGACTAATATCAGTTTTTCAGTAAGTAAATTTGGCAAACTGCGAAATTAAAATACTGCAAAAAAATTTAATATTGAAGAGCCGTGTAAATAAATTGCCACGAAATACAATTATTTTGCAATATTGGGCCGACCGCAAAAAATGTTTTTTCTTTTTAACAAATGGGTTAAACCTGGTAAGGTTTCTGATTGTAGCGGTAGGTCTTCTGATTGGTCTTTTCAGAAGCGGCCTCTTTTGTTATATAAGAAAAAAATTTGTTTCAATTCACTCAAGCACCTTATTATAACCAGGCTTAACTTGACTTAGCAGGCTTTAATTTAAATTTAATTTAATCGACGTTCTTAAGAAACTCACGAAATTTTCTGTCTGCGAAAATGTCTTCCTTTAAAGGTAGTTTGTGTTTTTAATTTTCTCTCTCCTTGGGGTCATTATAGTTTAATTTTCAAATTACTCAAATAATTAGCTAAGATTTAATTTTGGCCGTCACAAGAAAATGTATAATTTTTAGCATATTTTTTTGTATTATGAAATATTAAAAATAAATTGCTACTGTTAGCACGAAACTGAACAAAACAACTACAATAGAATCATGTGATTCGACTGCAAAAATCAAATACATTGCATTTCATAAATATAAACAAAAATAACCGAAACAAACAATTTGTATAATGAATAAAAAACGTGTTACTTCTTCGTCCATTTGGAACATGAAATAACAACAATGCTATTCTAGGTTTTTATCCAATTTTTGAGTACATTGTTGAATAAAACAACATTTCTGCATATTTTTGAGAAGAACTTTGAGTTTAAAAAAAAATGAAGCATATCTCTTCTTGTTGTTTTTGATTTGCTTTGATTTGATTTTTGAGAATATTCGTTGATTTAGCTTTTTATGTGGAAATATGGTTGGGATAGCTCTTGGAACTAATTTCTTACTAACCGATAATTAGTAGATGCAGTGAACCTCTGTCTTAATCATGCAATTTGTCAAAACAGTCATTTTCGAAGTGCAACCAACTTGATTTGATCAAACATCCAAAAGCAGCACAATGAGCCATAATTAAAGTATTAAAAATATGATAACACTTCTTAATGTATGAAGACTTCAGATTGATGTTTACATGTATAAAAGTCATACGTCTAAACTACCTGAACTCTCATGCATCCAAAAAGAGTCCGTGACTAGTTTAAATTTTAAAAACGGGAGTGAAGCAAAGAGGACTGCATCAAGTTGGGGAAGGAAAGAAATAAAAATAACTGTATTAGGAAAATAATTATCTTTTTATTCTCTTGTTTTCGACAAAATAAATATTTTTTAAACTCCTATGGTTTGACTGTAACATGTCTGAGAACTATGGGATCTCTTTAGAAACTCTTTATTACTATTTGAAATAATCGAATCTACACGTGTTTTAAACGTTAGGGTTGATTTAACATAAATTAATAAACCACCTCCCCTTTTTTCGATCTTCCGTTCATAATTAGCAGCTTCATAGTGAGGTGTATGAGAAATAATATAAAGTATATAAAGAAATCATTCTCATGTGACAATGGTTTTTTTAACAACCCACTTTTTATAACAACTCACCATGTTTCGCTTAAGCAAATGAAAACAAAAATGAAAACAAAAATTCAAAGATTCTAGAGGGCTTTTAAATTTTTCAAAGTTGGCAATTATACCTAATATTTAAGTGAAGAATAAAATTTTCTTTTTTCAATGTTTTGTGAAGATATGTGTTAATAGCATTTTCAAAAAGATAAGGAGTATTAAGATAACATGCTTGAAATTCCTCAAAAAAGTTTTTGTTAGGGTCGTTTTCTTCAGTTAAAAATTTTGGTTACCATTTGCAGTAAAAGGATTAAATTCTAATTTTTGGAAATCTGTTTCATCTGCTATTACAAAGCATTTGTTTTTTGATTATAGAAGTTCTTAAGATAATTAAAACCTCTCTATTTTTGATTCTGTCCTTCCTTTGAAATATCCCTTATAATTAAAGTTTTATACGATACCCTAGCATACTTTCCGTTGGCCTTTGCAATCTTTGCAATATTAATATTTTGTATCCTAAATTAGGTTTTGGTAGGAGTGAATGTTTGGGATATTTGTTGTGGAAGGAATTTTTCATTGCTTCTTGGAGACGTTTCGAGGGTGAAGACAGAAGTTTACTACTGTGGAGATTTGGATAGGTAAGTAATCAGATTTCTGATAAAACATAATCACAGGTTCCAAAACTGTCTATCGTTATTTTGTTTATACTAAATGTCATATTATTATTCATTAATGGCATTAACTACATAAAGATTGCTAGATGTTAAGGTTAAATTCATTAGGAAAAATGTTCACTTTACATATTTTTAAAAACTAGCATGTTCCCTGTTGATTGGTCATCATATCATGCTTAAAAGATTTCAAACTATCATAAAATTTCAAGAATATCACCAGAAAAACTGTCATGAAATTTAAGGAATATCACCAGAAAAACTGTCATGAAATTTCAGAAATATCACGAATATTGTATTTGGTTTGCATTTTTCGCGTCTTTATGTTTAAAAAAATGTGAATTTAGATAGTTTATGTTTAATAAAAAAGAAAAAAAAAAACTTGATCATGGTTGCAATGAGAGCAGCGAATATCGTAATATTTCTTATAATTTCTTTTTTCTGTTTTCAAAGATTTAGATAACATTTATTGTAAAAAAGAAGTCAATGTGATTAATTTCTCTACCTACAGGGAATACCATGTCAGTAGTGTTGGTAGTGATCTACTGTTATTTAACTGATTTTATTAACTAGTATTTATGCTTGAGTTGAAACTAATGACTTAAACAAATGTAGATTACATGTAAGCTATCAGTCTTTGAGTGTTATGCTTTTCGTTTTGTTGAAAAATCATGGTTTGCTCTTGACTTTTCTTTCTTTACTGGTAAAAGTAAAAGTTAGCTCCATGACATCACAAAGCTATAATGAAATACTTTTCTTATAGCTGAGAAAAATTTTAAATCTATTGATTTTTGTATATTATCTCGTATTGTAAATAGTAATCAAATTAGGTGTTTATAGAATTGGTGATTTAATATGGTTAATAATATTTGGTTTTTTGTGTTTGTCTGCAAATGTGTAAAAGATTTTGGTGTGCATTCATCACTTAGTTTTTTTTTACTAAATTTATGATATACAATGTTTACAATTTTAAATTAAAGAAAACAGAAAAATTAATATTTGTGTATTTCTGTTATAGTGTGCAACGTGTTGTGTTGCTTCCGATATAATTTTTGAGTTTTTACATTAATATGCAGTTGAAAAATTAGTCAATGATAAAATAATCTTTATGGTAACATTTGTTTTGGTTTTGGAAATAATTGCTCACTTATATAAATGCGAAATTTTTGAAACAATGCAGATGCATTTCGTTTTGCCGTTAAACAGAGAATGAGCAATCATTTATAAAATATACTTGTATTGAGAATTAAATTTTTAAAAAAATATAGTTATGAAGGCTGTTTTCTGTTAGGCAAGGAGTTAGTGACTCGATATCAAACCCGGTAATAAAAATATCTGCTTCAACAAAGAAACGTAGCGAGAGCTGGTGGAGGTTGTCACGACGGTCAAAGAAACGTATTGAGCGAAACTCTACAGTAGATGTTCAAATAAGAAAGTTTATACATTTTGAAAAGGTAAATGATTTTTAACACCTGTCACTTCCTTATTTTTTATTAAACTGCTTAAATACGTGTCTAAATATATTAGGGTCTTGATAAATAATTTATAACAGTTTATATTATTTATAACATCATTTTAAAGCATATTCTGTGATTATAACTAATTAATTATCACCTTGAATTTTTTTTCCTCTTTTTTCCAAAAGCTGTGCATGCAAATAAGTAAGCCAACAAGCAAACCAATAAGTATGTCTAAAAGTATGTCAATACATAACCCATTATAAGAAGTGAATATGCAAGTCAATACATAACCCAAAAAACTTGCTTAGCCATAAACTAGTCAATAAGTTGGTTAAAAAGCAAGCTACTATAAAGTAGGCCAAAAACAAGCTAATAAGACAGTGAGTAGGCACTTTAATCCACAATCT